>JAKTSI010000016.1:0-209703 GCA_030580135.1 Petasospora easanensis | reverse complement strand
TACTGTACAGCAAGCAATTTGTCACTTCCAGTTATAGACTCCTATGGTGTACGATCTACATGCTTACCACTCTCAGAAATATGATACGCTTTTATATATCATTTGCAGCTTATGGAATTTTCACAACGTAGGAATATAAAGGCCAAAATAAATTAAGCAAAAGTGTTGAACCAGTGAATTTGGTCAGCAAGTGCCTTGTCCTGAGCATACTTGATCACAGGATTAGAGATATCACCTCTGACGGCAAATCCGTGAACAACACCAGAGAACAAGTCCAATTGATATCTTGCACCCATCTCTTTCAACTTGTCCAATGTCAATGTTCTCAAATCATCAGTGAAGATGGAGTCAGTCTCAGCAGCGGAGATGATCAATGGTCTAGTGATGGCTGCAACCTCCTCAATAGTGACAAAGGAAGGATGGGCAACAGCACCACAAGTGGCATAACCATCCTTGGAAAGCTGCTGAATGGCATACTTGGCACCAAAACAATATCCAACAACACCAAGGAAAGTGTATGGAATGTCCTCCTTCAATTTAGACAAGAAGGAGTCAATGATTGGCTTAGTAATCTCGGAACCGTGCTTAGGAAGCCATTGTGACAAGTCGGTCTTTCCTTCAATACAATCGTCTCCTTGAAGAATATCAGGAACCAAAGTGTAGTAACCAGCCTTAGCAAACTGATCAGCAATGAGAAGAACGTTGTTGAAGTGGTTTCCGTAGATGTCAGTGATGATAACCACCACCTTGTTGGACTTGGCACCAGAAACGTACGTGTCAAGGCCGTAGAGCTCCTTGTGCTCACCAACAATTGAACCCTCGTGGAAGGAACCTTCGAGACAACAAGAACCTGGGGGATTAGACGCCATTGTGTGTGTAATTGAACTTGTCGAGAGAAAGAGAAGAAGGTGGAATCTGGCGGAACTTTTGTTGATCGCGGCTCTACTTTTATAAGTTACGCTAACAAACTTGTATTCCTACTCCAATCCACAGAACTTGGTCTTACCAAACACGCTGTGGTGGAACACATTGAACCACGTGATTGGCTCACACGAGTCGGACGTTGGTGTCTTGATGTCGTTCTTCTCGGCAACTGACTGCAACTTGACTGGCTTCTTTGCCTGTGCT
The DNA here is from genome assembly GCA_030580135.1 of Petasospora easanensis. Lineage (NCBI taxonomy): Eukaryota > Fungi > Ascomycota > Saccharomycetes > Phaffomycetales > Wickerhamomycetaceae > Petasospora > Petasospora easanensis. The sequence goes on along the minus strand of JAKTSI010000016.1, from coordinate 208,575 downwards.
CTCTCTTGATGGTTGTTCAACGTATCATCCTCCTTCTCTCTTGAAGGAAACATCTCTTGTACCTTTTGCTTTTGCTTCTTCACGTTGATGGTAGATGCACGTTGTCTGGCCCTTTCAAGACGTAGTGACATTGTATCTTCATCTTGATTCTCCTTGCCCTTGATCTTGGAAACAACAAATGCCTTCGTGTTATGACGAATCTTCTTGTGATCCTTAAGCTTCTTCTGCAGAAGACGGTTCTGCAAGTGGCCTCTAAACTCTTCAATCCTGCTCTTATGAATCTCAGAATCATCATCATCATCATCCTTCTTGCTTTGACCTCGGCGTTCCAACTTCTTGACCTTTTGGACATCTTTCCCTTGTGTATCTGCCATCACTGTCTTACGAGGTGAGTATCCTCGATCCTGGAACTCAACTTGCTTCTCTTTCACAATTGACAATGGAATCATCAACTCTTCAAGCGGTTCTTCCTGAACCACGCGGTTGGCGTATGGTGTCCATCCACGCTTTGTTAATGTCGACTGCTGTGCTTCTTCTTCTCTGTGACTGTACACTGGGAACAACACCAAGTTATTCATGTCATCTTTGATCTTAAGGCAGAAGCTCTGACGTTTAGACATCACATTGAGAGTACAAAACACTCCATGTACCAATTGACTCATACCAACATCCTCAATCCAACTCTGTGCAAAGCTATCAAAGAAACTGTTTAAACCATGATTAGTTGCCAACTTCTTTGGTCCAACCAAAGGGATCCCATTTTCTCTAGCCTCAATTGCCTCAGTACCACTCTTGAACAAGAAAACAATCAGTGGGACTCCTTCCTTAGCAGCATGTGTGATGAATGGGATTTTTGAACTGGATGTGGTCAAAACGTCATTGGTCAATGTGTCTGGATCAAAGCTTTCAGCTTCTGGAATTGGCAACACCAACAGATAGTCAACCATCAACGAGAACTCTGGTAGAGAGAATGGAGCTGACAGATCGATGAAATTGGCATAATCTTCTCTTGACTGCGATTTGGGGATGGTAAGGGGATCAGAAGTATTGAAGATGAAATATGGCACAGTTCTCTCTGGCACCAAGATCTCCAAATGAGACTTAAACTGTGGATTGGTATACTTGAGTTTCTTTGCATATTTCACCAAGTCCTTGTATCCCAACATATTCAAAGTACGTTCTGTGATATGACTCCGAGGAATGATAAAGATATCGTGATCCAGTTCAAACAGTGCTTGATATCCCTCTCCAGAACTTGAAGGTCGGAATAACCTCATGGATGCTAGCTCATCCTGCAAGTTGATTGTGAACTCTGAAGCTGGACTATTCTCTGTGAGTGTCTTTGGATTGACGAGCTCAGAATCGTCGTATGGCGTTGGAAGCGCACAGACTGCTGTGGTTAACAGGATGAGTACTTGACAGATTGAACCGAGAGTCTTCATGTTGGGTTGAATAGCAAACACTAGCTGTATAGCCATGTCTGCTTAGTTTGGGGAGATCTGGAAGAGTTTCTGATGAAAGATCTTTGCGGTTACGGAGATCCGAACCACAAAACCGATCTCAGCGCATTGGACTTCTCCACCCAAAAGACAGAAATGGCATAAAAAGGGAAGAGAATGAATCATTGATCAACTAAGTGGACTCAATTGGAACTTCTAGTAATTATTGCCTACTATATATGACTTTGGGGCGAGTTTCTACCCTCTGAAGACCTAGTTTCGCCCCAGATAAGCCAAAACAAGCGGGAAAAAGACACCATACACATAACTAGACACCCAGAAAAACTAACTACCCCTTAATTAACCTAAAATTCCCACATTCATAATACCAAACCACCAAGACACCCCCGTACACCAATACGCGGGCCAACGATTCGCGGCAGCCAAATGTTTTCTCATCACCAACGACAAACACACCACTACAACTACACAGGAAGGCAGCACTAACAATGATCAGAACAACGTCGTCAGCTATCAATGTGGCACGTAAGTCCGTCTTAAGGGCCTCTGCGCAGTTCTCCACTCACCCGGTCGCTTTTCAGCAGAAGACCACACACTTTGGTGCGAAGACAGTGCTGGAGTCCGAGAAGGAGAAGCTCGTTGGTCAAGTGTTCAGTTCCGTTGCTTCCAAGTACGATATCATGAATGATGTGATGTCCGTTGGTGTGCATAGACTCTGGAAGGACCATTTTATCAGAAAACTCGACGCTGGTGCAAGACCTGGTTCCCGTCCATTGGATTTCATTGACGTTGCTGGTGGTTCTGGTGACATTGCCTTTGGACTCTTGGACCACGCAAAGCTCCGTTTCAACGATAACAAGTCCACTATGACCGTGGTGGATATCAACCCAGACATGCTTGCTGAGGGTGAAAAGAGATGTCTCCAAACAAAGTACAAGAACGATCCACGTATTCAATTCCTCGTACAGAATGGTGAGGTGTTGGATAAGATTGAAGATAACAGTAAAGACGTTTACACGGTTTCCTTCGGTATCAGAAACTTTACAAACATTCAAGCAGGTCTTAACACCGCTTACAGAGTTCTTAGACCAGGTGGTGTTATTGGTGTCCTTGAATTCTCCAAAGTTGATAACCCATTGGTGGATACCGTTTACCAGAATTGGTCCAAATTCCTTCCAGTATTCGGCCAAGCAATTGCCAATGATTACGACTCTTATCAATATCTTGTTGAGTCTATCCAAAAGTTCCCAAAGCAGGAGGATTTCAAGGGTATGATCCAGAAGGCCGGCTTCTACGTTCCAGAGCCAGGCTATGAGAACCTCACTTTCGGTATTGCAGCCATTCACATTGGTATCAAGCTCTAAGTAAAGAAAAAAAAGTTTAATTATCATGTAAATACAGATCTTTAAGACATTCATATCATTAGTAGGCCATACATCATTATAATTCTATCCATATCACGTCATCCATGACTTCATAGATTAACCCCATACTCAGGGGATCAATCCTTTCTTCATCATATTATTCATCTTTGCCAATTCAAAAATTTCCAAGAAGTGATCTTGGTAGTTAAGAATATACTGAGCACACAGTTGTCCCGCCCTTTTCTTATTCGTACCTTTTGCCCTTGCGATATAAGCGTTCTCAACAATGCACACCACTTGTACCTCTGAGTTTGACTCTTTGGTGGTCTTATAAACTGCAGCATCATGCCCATTGTCAATAAGCAATCTGTTCAGCAATTCCTTAGATGTCTTATCAATCTCAGAATCATCAACGTCATCAGGGGCCAACGGGATCTTTGTCAGGTCCACACTCATGCGGAGTGGATGTTCATGGTGAGGATTACTAGACACCAGCGGTGGTCCAATGGCTGGGTCTTGTGCTGGGGCGGGCCTTTGAGCTCCAGCAGATGCCTGTAAATACGCATCATGTGGTGTTTGGTTATAATGGTATGGCTGTGATGTAGGTGGGTATGCTGGTGGAGCTGTTGGTGGGTATGCTGGTGGAGCTGTTGGTGGGTGTGTTGGCGGTGGCGCTCTTGGTGCGTATGTAATTGGTGCAGCAGGTGGATATGCCGTTGTTTGTGCTGGTGGTGGCGGATATGTAGTTGGAGGTACTCTTGATGGGTATGCCGTTGATAGTACTGTTGGCGCTGCTGGTAGGTATGCCGTCGACTGAGGTTGGATATTTGCTTGTGTAGGTGTTGATGACTGACTGGTTCTCGGTACAGATAATTCCCTCTTGAGTTTTTCTTCTTTCTTGACCTCTTGTTCTTTCTCTTCTTCTTTCAGGGCGTCATACTGGGACAGTAATCTGGTTAATTGGGAAGGCTTTTGAAGTGCATTCTTAGAAGCTTTGAATTCCGCTTCTTCAACCGTCGATCCCGATCCTTGCCCTAATATCATCGAGTCAAGAGTAGCATGCACCAAGAACTGATCAGATGTGCTGTGTATCATTTCAAACTGAACCTCTGGGACCTTCTCCACAAGCTCTTCTTTGGATTCCTTGGTTGCTGTAGATGGATCGAACTGAAGCACAATCGGTTCAATCAAGATAGCAATAGCAGTTCTTAACTCATTCCAAGAAGAATGTGTAAGACAATATGCAGTGATATATTTGTAAAAGACATCAGAAGTTCGATTATCAGAGGAGAGTTTGTACATCCTACTCCACGTAGACACCACTTCATGATTAAAGATGTAACCTGTTATTGTGCAAACATCTTTGGCTTCAAATCGGAGATAGACCAATTCTGTAACAATCTCCTCAAACTTGCCACGACCTAGTTGTATAAGGTCTCCAGATTCATGCCCAATATTCTCTTTAACTCTCTTTGAGAACTCTTCGTTGTGAACTATGGGGAGCTCCGGGAGGAAATCTGAAGCAATCTTTTTGAATTTTATCAAGATTGGATCCAAAAGTCCACCTTTATCAAATTCTGTTGGATTCCTTGCCTTCAATTCAAATAATGTGTCAAAATATGGTAATTTGCCATTAAGATATGCATCTTTCAGTTCAATTGCCAATCTGATCTGCGTATCATCTTCCAATACCTTAACCAAGGGCAAATCTGTAGAATTCCGTTTGAACTCCTCAAACTCCACTAAAGAAGGACTCGTCTTGATGATCTTTTCAATTGCATTAATGAAAGAACTTGCTTTATGAGAAATGGAGAGTGCATCTTCCACAACGAATGACTCCTGATCATGAACGTGCCGATCATCGATAGTTTTGAAGAATTCAGCTATTTCTTCATTCGACACCTCCAATTCCTTCCTCTTCTTCTTCTCAGGTCCTTCAGGCATTGTATTCCGCCTCTTTTTTTGGCTCGTGTTTGATGTATAATTGCGAGTCAGCTAAGGGACCACTTTACCGCCTTTCGTTAAACCCCTAGCGTGCGCTTACCAGTAATTACATAATCCCTGACGTAATCGGCTTTTTGTATTACCTAATTGCTTACATAAGTTTCTAACCCTCATCACAACAATACAGAAACAATGACTTTAGCACCGTTTAGACGCCTCTTCAATCCAACACAATTCCAATAAATGAAGTAGGTCCACTGGTGTTGTCCATCTGTCATATGAAGTACTAACCATGCCAAGTCAAATACGAAGTATCTCCAAGCTTAACGAGCAGGAATTACAAAACAATGTGCCAATATCAGCATCATGGCATCAGGAGTACAAAGACACAGCATACGTAAATTTTGGTGGATTACCCTATGAGCTCAGCGAGGGAGACATTCTTATAATTTTCAGTCAGTATGGTATCCCTGTGCATATGAAGCTTGTTCGTGACAAGGAAACGGGGAAGTCAAAGGGGTTCGGATGGTTGAAGTATGAGGATCAACGAAGTACAATTCTTGCTGTTGATAATCTGAACGGGAGTAAGATTCTTGGAAGGTTGATAAGGGTTGATCATGCACGCTATGAGGAAAAAGAGAGAGATGAGGAGTATGAGCAGATGTTGGAGGAGGAGCTAAAGAATGATATTGCAGATCCTGAAGAACCAAGCAAACAGGAGAAAGAAGTGGAGGCTAAAGATGATGAATTTACAGATCCATTACTACTAATGAAAAAGAGTGAAAAGGAGAGATCACACAGACACTCAAGGCATCGATCAAGAGGTGATAAAAGATCCCATAGGGATGACAAAAGCTCGCATAGAGATCATCGTGATCGAGAGCCTAGATCAAGCAAACATGAGAAGGGCTACAGAGATAGGGAAGAACACAAAAAGAAATCATCTACTGACTAAAAAAAAAAAAGATGCTAATAAATAAACTTGTATGTACAGAAAATATAGCGCCCTCTTATTCTACGCCTTCAAGTTCAACCTTCTCACCAAGGGCGACTTCAATCTCCCTATGTAAGATATCACCCAAAGACTCATTAGTTCTCAAAGAGATCCATTTACCTCCGATTGGATCAAATCTGTCTGGTCCACTAATAGGACTTGAGAGCCAAATCTGTTTGTTTGGAGGTTGCTTGTTAATGACATAGGAACCATTTGGCGGAAGCTCCAGTGATAAGACTCCCTGTGAGTACTCAGCATCGATAGCTGGATGGTCTTCTGATAAGTATTCAAGCTGATCAATAAGATTCTCTAAATACTCATCGGAAATCTGATGGTATTCTCGTGTTGAAAGCTCAGTGATTTGTTGTGGGATTGATTGGCCAGAGGTTGTGACTGAGTATGCCCTCGTGATCAGAGAAGTGGCAATAGCGGCTCTATAACACCCCAAAGAGCCGGAAAACTGTGACGGGAAAGTTCTTGGAACAGCACGTGCAATAAGACGGCCAGAAAGCCTCAAAGATGAACGTAACATGGCGTACTTGCTAATCTCGTTAGTATGAGTCCCCGTCATGAGTCGCACTTTTTTGTAATTTTCGTTTTCTGGCTGGGCCATGTTTGGGCCTGAGTTCACTATGAAGAACCCGAATCAACGTAAAGGGACAATGCTATGATCTTTATCTTCGTGAGGTCTTCCAAAGGAGTCGAACTTTGGCCGTAACTCCAACCACGTGTTCAGAATCGCACCAATTTGGCTCGTTCCAGTGATTGGATACATTGTCACTACACATGATGAAATGGAACGCAGAGGTGGAAGCTATAATGCATCAGGTCTCAGCGTCTCTAGTAAAACTCTCGCTCTCAAGAGGATGACTCTATATTGAATGTCGCGTATACTTCACTGAACACTCAAAGCCCTTTGTTCTTTGACAATTCAATAACTGTGCGGAGCTAATGTTGGCGATTGCTGATCATTCAGACAGAAATGGACCCTGTATGTGCCCCCAATTAAACTCTCAACAACCTTGAGGTAATTAAATATAACTCTCAACGTCAACGTCCAAATTAACTGTCAACAACCAAATTATGAAGCTCTCAACGTCAACCAAATAACTCTCAACAACCTTGAGGTAAAATAATATATTTCCAACACAGACGGAACAGTTTCTTATCCGCAGTTCACTTTTAACAATATCTTTCCCTGTATCAGTATTTTAGTCCTCAGATATTCAATCTTGGAATATGCAATTGTGAGTATCTGCACGACTTGATTTGGCCTGCACATGCAAGCTGTGATGGGCTATTACCACTGCTGCAACCAGTAAGGGCAACTCCGTGACTGGACCCCGAAAGAAGCTATACTAACCCACCGCAGCAACAAGCTCTCCGTTGCATTGGTTTTCATCGCCAGGCTTGGTCTGTGTGCTGCATTAAGTGATTCACACGATCTTGGAGGCACACCTTCACATGCACATACAACATCTCTAACGGATGGTAAGCAGTCAGAAACGTCAACAACGTCCTTCACGGCGTCCTTTACTACAGCACCTTTCGACGGAATGGCAAGACCCCCGGAGAACTTCTCGGGTCTTGGATATTACATAACTATTTTTCCACTGGTTTTTGTTGACATGCTTCTCCTTTGGTTCCTTGTCAAATTATTTGTAGGGGCAATCAGATGTGTACTGACCTGTTATCGGTTCTTTTCACGTCAAGCATCCAATTGTATCAGGATCCTGGGCCTTGAAGAAATACTGACTACCACCAGCACAGTCTTTTGGGATACTGCTGGGCTCCTTCTTGACTACCTTTTGATCAGACCAATCCGTGGGGCTACCCGTGTTTGCTACCATGTCATGATCTGCACAGTATTGAGGCTGGTAATCATTGCAGTGTCAGAAAAGTTTGCGGGAATCGTTGGAGTAATCCTTGCAAATATGGGGGTTCATACAATAATGGGATATGAAATTCATGAATCGCTTCAGTTTGTCGTGTCTACTATCTTTTATGCAGTATTTTTGGTGGGCTATATTCAATCCCCTAAACCTTGAAGCAACAGACACGGCTCCCCCATCCTCACCAGCAAGAACTCCATTACAAGGAAATGCACAGCAAGAATCACAAAGCACAAGAAATAGGGGAAGTCGGAAGTTGGTGAGAAAAAAACAGACTACCTCAAGAGGAAGTACGTCATCAAGACGAAACCCTCGGAGATTGTGCCGTGATGATTAATAGCTCAGTGAGTTTGTCTGAAAAGCCAAAGAGCTCCAAACTGCACAATTGTTGTATAAAGCTAGGTACCAATGTACATCCAATCGCGTTATTTCATTGATGTTTGGACTGTAGAAAACATACCGAACAGTTTTGCTGGTCCTTGGATGGCTAACAACCATGAGAGCTGCACCAGAAATGACCTACGCCTGTTTCGCAAGGGATTAATCTATATTCGGGCAACTAACTGCAGTCTGCCCGTGGCCCAGCTTACACAGCCCGTAATTACTAATTGGAAATTTCGAAAAAGGTTATACTGAAGTTCGCAACTAGCTGTTTAGGCGGCTTCTGGTTTTCCAACTGCCGCTATCATGATGTTTGCGCTCACCTGAATTCATGACTCCTGTCAACTGGAAATCATGGGTCCAACCTTGTAAGATGGCTTAGTTAAAGATAAACTGAACGTCCATTAACATATGATCCTATAGAATGCGCCTAGCGGATTAGGTCACCTTTATATATGGGCGATCTCGAGCCCCGCTTTAGTAGTTGGATAGGCGAGAGATCCCTTAATGATCACGTGACTTAGCGGATAGAACCCTCATAGCTTACAAACCTCTCACAGCCTTGAGGGACCGTGTGTCTACAATTCGCTCACTTGACTGTAGACATTTCACAGTAACCAATTTCAAATTACAACATCCTATGAATGCATGAATTACCCCTCAAACGGACAAGAAAGATCATAAGCGAATCCCGGTTGTGCGTTACTACTAGCTTAGTTACGTAATACTTATGCAGTATGTACAAGATTCGACTACCTATAAACATCTCTTGTCCCACACTCATCGTAGCCTCTTGGGAATGGAACAACATCTCTGACATTATCCACCCCGGAAAGGTCACAAGGCGCTCGAAACCAAGGCTGAATCCGCCATGCATCGTTGTAGCCTCAACTCTTGTCAATATTTACCATTCTAATTCATCGATCTCTTCATCTCTCATTTCTGTTTCTCACTCTCCAGTACGTCAAGGTTGTATTCTCTAACAGATCCTCCAACAATCTTGCCAACGTCTGGGACCAAAAGATCAAAACATGCAACAGTTGGACGATCCTCGTTTAGCTTCATGTAGAAAGGCTTGATCCCCTTCGGATAATCACTAGTGAGAAACACAGGTCCATGGAAATATTCAGCAGCAAGCCACTTCTCATGCTCACATGCAAGCCCATATTCGTAACTCATGCTCACTCTGTATGTGCGAGAGACTCCCATCTCTTCTGTAGCTTCTCAATCGTCTGTTGGGGATCCTCTGTAGATCTCTCATGAGATTTGAGCCAATATCATATTTCTTGTCCTCAGCTATAAGTCTTTCACAACATGCTTGATCATATTAATTGATCAGTAAAACAAGTCAACTGGTGAACACTGTCAACAAATGCAATAATTCTGCCTCCAGCATCCAAAATTCACTCAAATGTCTATTTGTATATCAGACGTCTGATCTTCCCTGAAAATTGGCGACAATGACCATATTACTTTCCCCAATGATGCACAAACTAGGGCCTCGGCCAGATGTAGCTGCGTTGATACCGTGAGAAATGATGATTTCCCAAAGTTAATCAGCTTTCAGCTTCTAAGTTCTCATCCAGAATCCAGAACTGATCTGGATTCTAGTCTATCTGGAACAGTTCACCAGCACCCTTGCAATATCTGAAGAAGCGATCATAATTGGGTTTGTTTTGAAGAAGCCAATTCTTGTTGAAAGAATTTATGCAGGAACTTGGAACTTGTCAGCAAATGATCTGAACCTTGCAGGATAGCTTGGAGCTTGGACACCACCATTGCTTCCTTGCTTCCTCTAGAGTCTAGGCCCTTTCTGTCACGGGTCACGTCGAGTAGAGAGCTCAGAGAGCTCAGAGAGCAGACAATTCCGCGAAATTATCCCAAAGAGGACAGCGCCTAGTGTCATGCATGTTTCAGCTGCCACCTGCCACCCCTACACCACCCTTAACAAGGAGTCACTGAAGGCTCTTTAAGTTCCCGTAACGGTTAACCCGTAACTCATGGTCAACGATGACGATGACGATGACCGATGACCACGAGCTATCCATCCGAACAATGGGTATAGATTGCATCACCAACGTCGTGGGTCAACGGTCATGGACGGCCGTCCCATGCGTCACAAAAACCTCTCGCGGGTCTGGTGAGAACTATTTCCCGCGTTAACTTAAATTTACGCGTCAATCACCAGGTTTCTGCTCCTTGCTCCCATTATACCACCATCCACCAACTGACTTTTGGAGCTCAACGTCCAACGTCCATCCATATCACAAGTCCAGTCCACTTTCAAAATGCGGTTGTGAGTATCTCTACGCGGTGGTCTTATACAAGCAATGCATGCATGGCTATGATGCCGCCGGCCTATCACTGCAACCAATATTCAGCAGCGGCGGCTGCCCGACCAACTGATCATCTGCAAGAAGGTATACTAACATACTACAGAAACAATGTTTTTATTACATTGGCATTGGGTTTCACAGCCAACTTGGCTTCATGTGCTGATCAAATTACGGACATTTCCATCCGCATAGCTGGTACTACGCCTGAGCCGCGCGGGGAAAACGCTCTCACAGATACAGAGTCCCACCAAACACACCAGACTACCTCAGTAGAATCTTGGTCTGCATCTGCTCCACAAAGTACACCAACCACTCTGTTGGATATTGCTTCTATGAAAAGACTTTTGAATGAACTGGAGCAATGGTTAGTAAGAGGCTTTCAGTTGAATTACATTATTCTCTATCCACGGCAGTTCCTCCAAATTTTGGGGATTTATCTCCTGATAAGAATCCTGTCGGAACGTCTGTGGGATGTTTTTCTGGTTATACATGAGTATCTGAGACTTATGTTTACAAGCCCGCGTATGCTGAATTTGGTGACCTCATTTGAGGGTGTTGTTAAGAGATCTGGACTCTTCCCTATGGATAATGAAAAGTTCAATATGAGCTATGGGTTGAGAATATCTTGGATTCAAGCGGAGTTCTATTCAACTTTCACTTGGAATGTAATTTGCTTTTTTCTGACAGTGGTGTTCATCGTCTCCATTGGGGCGCTTCTTCTCATCGCTACTTACAAGCTGGTGAAAGTAGCTCTCATTTATCTGGTCTCTTTTCTCAGGGAATTTATTCATTGGGTTTTCAATCATGAAGGACCTCAGCAAATACCCCAGGAAATACCCCAGGAACCCCAGGAACCCCAGGAACCCCAGGAACCCCAGGAACCCCAGGAACCCCAGGAACCCCAGGAAACCCAGGAAACCCAGGAAACCCAGGAAACCCAGGAAACCCAGGAAACCCAGGAACCTCAGGAAACCCAGGAAACCCAGGAAACCCCAACACCCCAGGCAAACCCAAGACAGCTCATATCAAGAGGAACCCAAACCACACCAGAACCAGATCCAACACCCCAGGCAAGCCCAAGACAGCTCATATCAAGAGGAACCCAAACCACACCAGAACCAGATCAAGGAGCCAACAAGAGAAAAAAGCTGGGAGCTAAGTCAAGGGTGTTACCAAACATGAGAGAGCATAACCCTCGCAGGCTGTGCCGGGACAAACAATAATTTATCTGGGAAAAGGCACAAGCTTGTACAACAGCTATTAACAAGCTTCAAATATGTGGGTGTTGTATGAATGTACATGTATTGGCCCGGATTACAGAGAATACAGAGTTCTGAACTGACGTAGCTGTTATAGACAGGGCATCAGAGAAGACGTACGCCAAATGCGGTCAGTCTGCCCTTATCAATTAGTACCAGAGTCACGTGATATTGCAGTTGGTGTCGCGAATACGGGCTAACCTGTATACCGCTGTACTGGTAACTACACCTTGCGTTCCCTGGAAGGTTGTATATGTGTATGAAGCTCCAATATGGTAAGGGAAAGGTTATTGTCGCGGCAGATGGTTGTTCTTATACTACTAGCTGCCAACATCCTACGTGTCAATGGGCAGGTCAAAGCCGACCCTCGGATGTGGCCTAACAGTTGGCCATGTAAATTCGCGAACCATGTAAGTGGGCACGGAAATTCTGGCATGTCAGGCCCATTTAAATACATAGTAAACAAACCACCAAAGATGGCTGCTGAGAGCTCATCCCTATACATTATCCTCTTCATTGTGGTTGCCATCATCGTCTTGAGCTTCCTCCTTCCCGCAGTTAACGGCCTTGGCTCTTTCAAAGTCCACAAGCCGGTGCGTGTCGAGGAGAAGCCTGATCAAGAGGAGGATGCCTACCAAGGATACCTCCCTCCAGATGAATTGAAGAGACGTGAAGATGCAAAGAAGAAGAAGAACTCTAAGCTGGAAAAGTTGAAAAAGAACCTCACAATCACAATGGAGGACACACCATTAAAATTCTCATCTTCTGCCGGATCAGATAGATCATCACGTCTTAGAAGAAGGGGCGTTAAACAATCTGATCCTTCAGATAAAGACCCATCAAAGTTCGATTTCGACTTGGACGAGCTCATTGCTGAGGGACAACAAGAGGATCTAAGGGAAAGAGAAGCAGAATTCAACGCAAGAGCTGCAAAGAGCACACAAGAACTTGAAGAGTTGGTTTAACCCTTTCCCCATAGGACATTCACTTCATCTAACTTATTCACCATTGTTTTAATAACGTTAACTACGATCAATCTTACCTAACTATCGTACAATTAATTTTTTTTTTACTTTCTTGGTTTATAGGTATCAACCAAAAAAAAAAAAACAAGCACATAATCATAAACACCCATCAATAAGCCCTGTAGCCATCATGGCCATATCCTCTTCCCGCACCATAACTGTTATTGTTATAACGTTGCTGAGGTGCTGGTGCAGAATTCTGGTTCTTCAACAAGGTCTTGAAACCATTACACAACGTCATCATGTTTGGATAAGTATAACCGTTCAGCTCGAATCCATTTGGCTTCGCCTTGACACTCCATGTGTACAACTTGGATTCTGGGCCAGTCTTGAATAACAGCAAGAATGAACCTGGCTTTCTGTAATCAAAGGCAAATGCATAGACAACTCTCTTAGTGTTAGCCTTGGAGAAACGTTCAATCCATTCGGAAACCTCATCCTTGGTACCCTTACGGAACTTCTCGTGTTGTGTCATCTGCTGAACATGCTTAGCGATCTCACCAACATAAGCCTGCAAGATCTCATCCAAATCGTTAAAGGTTTGATCACCAATAGACAAGTATTTGCCCATTGAGTATTCATTCTCCTTCTCATGCTCGATAACGTTGATATGCTGGTACAAGTTTGTGGCCACCTTCCAAGTTATTGCAATGTGGTTTGGACCCAATGATGAAGGTCTGATGATGGCAGAACCAGACTCTCTTGGAGCCAGCTCAGCTTGTGCCTGTGCAGAGTTGTAAACATGATACAATGGATGGTTGATGACTCTGACTTGTCTCCTTTGCTCCTCCTTCTTTTCGGTCTCAACTTGTGAATCACGAATCTCAGCGTTGAAGTCCCAAAACTCAGGTGCCTTGTTGAAATTGGTGTTATCGGTCGTGCTCTTTACACGGTTTTCATCCAAGATGATCTCTGCAGTCAGGTTGGAATAATCGACAAATTTCAATTTGGCTGGAACTGTCTGACCCTCTTGGAAAATCTCACCAAGACGACGGTTGTTGTTGGCACTTCTGCAATCTTGAGAGTCAGCATTACACTCAATACGACTTGATGTGAGTGCAAACACACGATAATCGTTCACCTTCTTAACCAAAACTGGAACAACTTTACCCACACAGAAGTCTTCAGAAGACTCACCAGACAAACTCTCAAAGATCTCAATGGCAATCAAAGGCTTGAAGTTCTTTCTGATTTCCTCGAAAGGCTTTGGCAATTCTTCCAAAATGGCATGCAATGTGGCTCTCTTCTTCTTACCATATGCCTCTTCCAACTGTCTGGAATAGTCCTCCAACACCAAGGCATCCAAATATTCAGCACCACGATCCTTAAGAGAGATCAAGTTGTCAATGATGGTCTCACCTGGAGGAGCATCAGCGAGTTCGGCAACCTTCTCTTCATCGTAATCCAAGGCATCGGCAGCCATCTTCTCAGCAAGGGCATAATCCTCTGGATGGATTCTTGTGTCATCCAATGGAGTAACAGCCTCAACTTCATCTGTGTGTCTAAGGGCACGGGTCTTTGTCTGTGGGATTCTCAAGAATGAAGCGCAGTTAAGGAAAATTGTGGCACCAATGGAGATGTTCTCGTTGGTAATCAAAGCTTGACGACTGAACAATGGATGTTGTTGAACTGCTCTCAAAAGACCAAATGCCTTACGTTCACCAAGACCAGAAACGTACTTCAAACAAGAGGCCAAATAAGAATCACTGACACATCTGTTAATATCAACACCAACCAAGTTGACGATATCAATGAATGACGTGTCAATAGCCTCCTTCATCTTATCTTGGGAAAGAAGACTCTGATGCTTGTGTACAGCCAATGCAAGGACTTCATCACCAAGGTTGACGTACTCGAGCATTGGAGACTGTGTGTAACGAGCAAGACCAATCGTGTATCTAACAAGACTTGGTTTATCTGGGAACTCCTCCATGGCCCTCTGAGATCCCTGGTATCTCAAAGCAACTTCATCGTTGACGTAGATGACCTGAATCAATTCATTGGTACCCATAACCTTAAGATCGTTTTCTTCCACAGTTGTTTGCAAAATTCTGTAAAGTTTGTTGGTGTTGACATTGAAACCATTGATGACAATGACATCTGGCTGACAAACTCTTATAGCTTCAACAAATGCAACCTCGAATGATGTTTCACCCTCAGGAAGTCTGTCAGCAGATATACGTGGGTTCTCAACAAACTTGTAAGTCTCAATGACCTTACCATCCTCATCGACAACAGAAGCAACAACTGCATCCTGACCAAATCTACCATTACCGGAAGAAACGGCAAACACTCTTGGAATGGCACCAGGGCTCTGACCAGGTGGTGTGTATGGTGACTGATCAATCTTCTTGGTGAAAGCACGGCGAACATCAAAGAACAAGAGACTTTCGCACTCACGGCGGATGTCTTCCTTGATGTTGGATACCACAAGTGGGATAAGCTTTTTCAAAGCAATATTCAGGGTATCACGACGGAATGAGTTCCATTCGTTAGCAACATCGGATTGAGCATCCGAGGAGAAGAATGTGAACAAAGAATCGAAGAATTGTTCAGAGTCAGCAATCTCAAACTTGATCTCAATCAAATGTTGTGATTCAGCCTCAAGCATTCTCAAGAAGAGATCTGGCTGTTCTCTAAAGGAGTCATGAGAACGGTTGATGGCATACTTAAAGTCTGCATATGGTGAGTTCTTGTCGATCTTGAGACGACCTTGTTCTGTGAGAACAACTCTAGCTCTGGAGTAGTTCATGAAGTCATCTCTGAATTTACTTCTCAGGTTCAAATGTGTGAAGAGTTGTTCAGCAAAGTAACGCTTGCTGACATCCAAAGCCTGTGAGACCTTGGCGAAAAGAGAGCTCTCATCCATACAGATCTCCTCTGCCAAATCAGTTGGCAATACGCTTGAATCTTTTGTGACGTAAATTCTGGTGCCTGAGATGATGTTCTCAGCAAGCTCATCAGCAGTGATACCGATAGCCTTGACCAACTCGAAGAGTCTGTTGTTCTTCACCTTTTCAAACACGGATGTTTTCTGTGTCTTTCTCAATCCCAAGTCCTTCATCTGCTGACTGTAGTGGAAAGTCACATAGTCATAAATGTCCTGCAAGTCAGTCAAAGAACGTGCCTGTTCAAAAGTGGATGTCAAGAGATCGTCTTCAATTTGTAAGGCGGCAATCAAATCATTGACCTGGTTTCTCTTGGCAAGCAAAGCATGGAATTCAACATCAAGCTGAACAGCCCTCCAAAGAGAATTTTCTTCAAGCAATGTTTGAACGTTTGTACGAGCATCATCACCTTCACCGATGATCTCTGTCTTCAAGAGGTAGTCACGACGGTGTGCCAAGATAAATGGAACATCCATGTTTTCCTTGCAAATAAACTCCATTATGTCACCAACAGCACTGTTGAAAGCTGCTTCATCGGTGATTTCGAGATTATCAACGTTCTCCTCGAGTAACTTGTGAGCAATCCATGTCTTTTCATAGGCGAAATCAACGTCATCCAAATCGTACTCCTTGATGTTCTTACGAATCATCTGGTAACGTTCTGGAACATCTGTATCTCTGATCTCCTTATCACTGTCTGTCAACATTCTTGCCTTCAACTCTTCAGGCTCATAAATGTCTTGCAATTGTGGTTTAAGATCCTCATCGTGGAACTCACCATCGGCCTCTTCACCTTCGAGAGCCCAGGCGTAGTCCTCACCATCACCAAAGATATCGTAAAGCTCATCAATCTTTTCAGAGGCAATACCTGTAATTTCAGTTGGTTTGAGTCTCTCTTGTTTACGTCTCCGACGATGTTCTTCACGGTCTGCTTCATCCATATCTTCTTCTTCATCATCTTCAATGAAGTCATCAGACTCATCAATCTCATCGAGGATCTGTCTTCCAATAGATGGCCTTGTGGAAGCACCATCATCATTGTCGGCCATTTCTTCGTCCTCATCGTCGGAGAAGAAGGATGTAAGACCACTCTTACGATGTGGTTCTTCTGGAGCAGCTGCCTTTTTCAAACGTTTGAACTTGGACTTGGACTTGAGAGGGGCCTGACCATTGTTCTCCAACACAAGATCGAGATCATCCTCATCCAAGAGGGCATCATCCTCTTTCTTCTCATGACGACGTTTGTGCTTCTTTCTGCGTCTTGGACCTTCATCCTCATCATCATCGACGATGAAGCCGTCCTTGATCTTCTGCATCTCTTCCTCGTCATCCTCTTCTTCTTCTTCGGAGGAATCAAAAGGCTTCTGCTGCATCAGATCATCGCCACTGCCTTCAGCATCAGAGGCGTTAGAACGCTCGTCCTCACTAGCAGACATCTTGTGCGGTACGTGTGCTGATTGGGCGGCTGTTCCTTAGTGTGTGGAGCTTTTGTATGGGCGTTTGTTTTGGAAGGCGAACGTCGTTCGCGGCTGTTTTTGTTGATGGAGGGCAAGTTCCGGGTAACCCCAAATTTGCGCAAAGTGTAAATAGTGAGATTATAGGCAATAAATGGCTACGAAGAGGTTGTTTTTGGTCGTTAGTCATTAAATATACGTTACAATTAGTCTGAGGATTAGGTACTTTTCCCATAGTGGCGGTCCAACTTCTCGTTAAACTGCTTGTTCTTGTTGTTGATATACGTGTCAGTCTCATCATAGTTCTTTCTTCTTTGCATTCTGCGTGAATCTCCAGTTTTAAGTGTTCCCAGAAGACGATTTACTGCATCTTTAGATGGTTTGTGACTAAAATTGGCTTCTCCCTCTGAATCACTGTCATATTTCTGCAGTTGTTCCTTCTGTTTCTTGTATGCCTCTTTATCAACATCCAACAGTGAGATCTCCTTCTTGTAAGACTGTTCAGCAAGTTGTGTATAATTACTGAAACCTGCATTCTTAACATTTAGATTCTTCTGTTCTTGCTTTTCTTCCCACTTCTCGTTATCTTCGATGCTGTAATCCCATACCTTTTTCCTCTCATACAACTCGCCTTTCTCCTGCGCCTCCATCTGCTCCAACTCCTCTAAGGCACGTTCTTGTTTTTTGTCCATAGATCGTAGTTTCCCTTCACCAATAGTCTGTATTCTGTGTTCTTTGAATAATTCTTGACGATTTTGTTTAGAAGCCTCCGCCTTTCTCTTCTGTAGCTGCTTGAACTTCGCAAGCCTGTCTTGTGTTGTCGACATGATAAGTCTATTTCTCAAGGGAATCAGTAAAATTTTTGAACGTTTCCAACAGAATAGAACCAGAAGTATTGATATATGCCGCTATTTGATCAAATAGCAACTTTATTAAACAATCCGAAGGATAACTTTCATCCTCAAATTTCTCAAAGTTGGTAAGAAATCTGCCAATTTCCAACGGGCACCCAAAAAAATTTCGTACAAAAAAAGTTCTTGGTGCTCATCTCCGAGTTGTTCAAGCACAAACTAAACTCCTCCAAATCTCTGGAATTATGTCACTCTCAGAGATATACACACTCACAAAGTTTCCACGTGTATCAGGAACTCTGGAGCGTGCCAAAGTTGCACAGTCCATCTCCGGTCCAGAGGAGGTTCACATCGCTATATCAGGTGCCTCCATCTCACAATACGTTCTTAAACCAAGTCCCAAGCTCGTATGGTCTCATAGTGTTCCACCAGCCTTTGTGATCAACTCAGTTGGTGAGTTTTCCGACAAGGGTTACATCATTGGTGTTTACAACAAGACAAAGAAGACCCATTTGATCCAAGTGGTGGAGAAGTTGGAAAACGATTCTCAAATCAAGAAAGAATGGGAGTGTTCTTCTAAGGCCTTGAGCATTTTCACCGTGCGAGACACATTTGTTATTGCATATGAAGATGCTGTTGTTTCATACAATGCGGACTTTGAAGAGGTTTGGAGAGTTAAGTCTCTTTACCCAGTGACGTATTCCGAAGTCATTGAAAACGACGTGGTTCTCGTTGTGGAACATGAATCGAAAAAGCATATTTTGAACTTCAAACTCCTCGCATCTGAAGGTGTTGAAGTCAGTTCCAAAATCATTGAATTCAAGAAGGAGTTCATCACATTGAAATTTGCATACTCAGAGGGAACACTCTACAAATACACCACAGATAGTTTGACACTATACAAGCTACCACGTTTTGAAGCATACAAAGTCATCGACACAACACAGATTGGACTCCCACAATCCAAGCCTTCCACAAGGTTCTCATTCATCTCCCCAGCTGCCGACAGATTGCTCATTGCCCAGGACTCTGAGTTGTACCTCATCAACACCAACTTTGGCATCATTGTCTCTCAAACCACGTCTCCAAAGAAGAACAAGTGTGAAATCCTCTACACTCAAAAGACACACAAGAGAAGATCCACACAACAACTTTTTGCTGTTCTCTTGAGAGAATCTGATTTGGCTGGTGTTAACTTCACATTGGATACCAACACATTGAGAGACTCACTCGGAAAGGCCACTGTTAATACCGAGCAGAAGCACTACATCGTGCCATCTATTCTTGATATCCAAGTCCAGGAGGCCAATGTTGATGAGATTCTCAACGCCGACGATTTCGACTCTGCATTGTTGAAGTTCCTACATGCCGAACAGGGATACTACACTGATAAGGACCGTGTTGTCGACTCTAGATTCATGAACATCATCGTGGCTCACATCTTTGCACAGAAGGATGCCGAATTACCAGAGAGAGCATTGACATACTTGCTCACACATCCTCTCTTCCCACCAGTTGATTCACTCTTATCAAAACTCAGACCAAAGCCAAGATTACTGAGACAAGCAGTTGTCACAGCCAATGTCTCAATCTCCGAACTCGTGGAAGAGTTGAACATCACAGAGAACGAGGAGATCTTCAAAGACATCATCACGCGTCTATTGGAGTTCCCTAAGGACAAGCTGGATTTCTCGGACCTGGACAGTCTGAAGATCGTCGAGCGCATAATCAGCCTCAATTTCGGTCACGAACTGATTGCATTGCTTATTGATGCCTCGGGATTATTTACATGGAGCGAGGAGTTGATTGAGAAGCTACAAGAGGTGTTGGAGAAGAAGATCGAAGCCTTGAACAGCGCATCCAAGGCTGTGGCCGTCATTGAACAGGTTGAGATGAAGAACTTGAAGACGGTCCAGAAGGTTCCAGTTTACTCTGTTGAGAAGCTTGTTATCTAATTGGTATGAATACAAACTGTTATTGCATTACGAAGCATCATGTAGATTAGAGATAAGCCGAAGGGGAGAGGCCATGGGGTGAAGCGGAGCACAAACCCGAGACAGAAGAACAACTCCGAGATTTACCGGTGAAACCGAGCCCTCAAACACCGAAAGACACCTCCTAACTCCATAACCAGGGGGTCGACGAGCTACTCTACACGATAAATATGATCAAATGAAACGTTCTAGATAACAACTCTCCCAATTTATAAACCAGACTCTCGGCAAGAACCTCGGATGACCCTCCCAGCCTTTTCCCCTGCGCAGTCACGACTTTTCCCGGGGTAGTACGACTCAGAATCGCCTGTCAAAAGCATAACACCCCACATAAAAGCGGCCCGATCGCCACCTCATTTCTCCCAAGACCTCACACTCATTCGGTTCCTGAGACACATCACATCAATTACTTAAGCAGATCTTAATATGAGCACAGACACTTCCGTAAGTTCCAACCCTTCAGCATTGTTTAATTCACTTCATCGTTCCCCGGAGCAAGCATATTAACGCGTGATCAGTATTCACACCCAGTTGAAGAAGAGCTCCTCGCAGAGCTTTTGGCAGACAAGGACAACTTGAAGAACAATCCACAGGCTATTCTTGACCACATTGATGCCTTTGGTAAGAAGAAGCGTATCATCAACGTTGGACCACACAAAGGTGCCTTCCTCCTCGAGCAGATTCGTGCAGTGGCGCCTGAGGTCATCTTCGAGTTCGGCACTCATACTGGTTACTCATCCATTATGATGGCAACTGAGCTTGAGAAGTACGGATCCACAGGTGCAAAGATTCACACTTTTGATATCGACCCTGGTTTCAGCAAGATCAGTGCCCAGGTCATTGAGCTTGCCGGTATGTCCCATCGCATCGTTCAACACCTCGGAAAGGCCGGTGACACCATCGAGCCGGTGGTTGAAGAATTGGGCATTGAGAAGGTGGACATGGTCTTCTTTGACCATGCTAAGGAGCACTACATTTCTGATTTGAGAATCTTGGAGACTTTGGGACTCATCACAAAGGGAACTGTATTGTGTGCTGATAACGTCATCATGCCTGGTGCCCCTGATTACTTGGAGTACGTTCGCAGCCCACCAGTTTGGAGACGTAACTTCAATGAAAAGGTTCCAAATCCAAATGGCTCCAAGTACATTGGAAGATGGGGACTCACCTACAAGAGTGATCTTCACAAGGGAATGACCGGCGGAGGTCACATCGATGGTGTTGAGGTCACTAAGTGTATTGGAACACTTGACGGTTAGGGCTAATCACTTTCGTTCAGTCTTATTAATAAATAAGCATTTCATTAAACTATAGGTCGTAAAATTCGTCATCATCCTCACTCAATAGAGGAACAGTGCTAGGAACTTCTGGGTCAGCCTCATCACCATTCGTAGTAGTCACGTGATCACCGCCTTCAATGATATCGGACTGTTTCACGGAATCATCATAGGGAATCAAACTCTTCTCTTTCAATTCATCAATCAACTTCAACAACCTTTTCTCTCCTCGTTTTCCACATAACCTCAATAAGCTCACTAATCTCTTGGTATGAGAAGAATGACCAATCTTTCCAAAAGCGTTCAATCTGGCAGAAACAGCAGGGTTTACATAGATCTGTGGGACATCGTTTGTGAAGTACTCAGTAACAAATGTCTTGGACTCCAGGTCGGTCATAAAACCATCGGACTCATCAAAATCCATGGATGCAATCCGGTCAGCTTGGGACATGTAGAGCTTTACAGGTGGATGCTCCACTTGTGGTCTTGGTTGGGATTGAGAATCAACAAGATCAATTACTTGAGACAATCTGGTCATATCAGACATTTTCATCTTTAAGCCCAACATCTTTGGCCTTTCTCTCAGCATATGTGTAATATCAAAAGCAGCAGCTTGTGGAGTATCAGATTTCTTCTTCTTCTTCTTCTCAGAGCCAGCGTCACCATTCTCAGATGCCCTCTTAGGTTTTTTGGCTTTCTTCTTCTTCTTCTTTAGTGGGGTGGCAGATGCTTCAAGCGTACCAGCATCGAATGAAGGGTCTTCCTCATACTGCTTGTCCATGACCTTGTTAGCCTCTTTGAAAGGTTTAAGCGATGCAAGATCATCCTCATCATCATTATCCTCATAAGCCTCAAAAGTCAAGAGTTGTACAGATGCACTAGGTGCAACTGACACTGCCTTCAGTGGAGATTCTTCTTGTACACTAGATTCTCTGGCCCTGCGGATGGAATCAATTGTGTCCTGGAAGATTCTGCTGTCATGATCATCACTGTTAAGCACATCCTCTTGGCTATCTGGAATCTCATCAACGTCGTCTTCAAATGACTTGGAGAAGGAAATACCATCAAGAATATCATCGTTGCGATTCGTCTGTGGAACATGCACTGGTGCAGGTGAACTTCTCATATCGTCTTGAAGGGAATCAGGTGCCTGGATCATTGGTTCAACAGGTCTCTTGGATACAACCTTCACTGGTATAGGAATCTCCTCTATCTCCACCAAATCATCATCAGCATCACCCTCGTTATCGTCAAGTTCAACAATTTCAGTATCAGCAGGGAGTGGAACACGGGGCGAGACGAGAGCTTTCGCAGCTGGTGCATCAGAAGCAAAGCTCACATTTGCAGACAACTTTCGAGATTTGTTAGCCAGAGGTGTGATATTCGACTGCAGTGCCTGTCTTTTCGATGGTGTGACATTAGAAGGCGGAGCCTTAGATGCTGATGCCTTTGAAGAAGTGGAAAACAGATCTCTCAACAGAACAGAAGAATTAGCTGACGTTTTTGACGTGTTCTTGGATATTTCCGCTTCTTCGTCGTCATCTGAATCAAGTGATATGCTGTTGTTTGCACTGGTAGAGTCCGGTCCGCCAATTTTGCGAACAAGCTTTGAAGAGGAAACAAAACCTGTCTCGACATCATCCGGCATGAAGAACCTCTTCTTTATAGTTGGTGTTTCAGAAGCAGTAGTAGCAGTACCTTTCTTTCCCTTCCGAATAGTCGGAGTTCCTTTGGCCTTTGCCTTTTTGCGACCACCAACAGATTTACCAAGCATCGCCTGTGTCGCATGCTTGATGACCTCATCTTCATCCTCTCCTCTGGCAATAACCAAATTATCCTCCGGAATCTCAATGAACTGTTTGACACAAGGAGGATTAATATTGGCAGGAATAATTTTGTCAGATTCATGCATGTTGAGTGCACCATGAGCAATCTGCTTTTGGACATTGGCATAGTCATCCATAGCCTGATCAAACTTCATCTCTTCATTAGCAGCCAATAGCAAGACAACACGACCATCGTTCTTTCTTCCTGTTCTTCCCATTCTCTGGATATTCTTAATAGGACTGCTGGTGGTGTCATAACAGATGATCATATCAACTTCACCAATATCCAAACCTTCCTCACCGATGGATGTGGCAACTAAGACTTGAATCTCACCTTTCTTGAAGCGTTTGATAAGCTCCTTCTGTTTCTTTTGGTTCATACCCTGAATCTGAGCTTCCTCCGAAGTGAAGATTCTACTAGTCTGTCTCTTCTCAGCCTCCTCCTTCTTTTTCTGTTCCCTCTCATCTAGCACTTCCCGCTCCTTCTCCATGCGCTTCTCTTTGGCAGCCTTTCCTCTTCCTTTCTTGCCATGCTTGAGTTTGTACTCAACATCATCAAAACCTTCTTTACCTCTAGCTTGACCAATGAAGATATGTGCCTTACAGGTATCTCCCAAGTTATTATCAATGGCCTGCACAATTTCCAATGCAGACTCTCTTAACTCAGTAAAGATAATGGCTCTTGAATTTTTCTTGGAGGAGAAGAACTCGAGTTCAGTGAGAAGGTATTCCAACTTCGGATGACTGACATAGTTCTTGTCTTCCAACAAAGGGGCACAGATTTTGTCAATATTCTTTAAAGCTCCATGGTAGAAGAACGATTGTGAGGTTTTGTTACTCGAGTTTCCCATTTCCCACTTTGTCTGGAATTCTGTTCTCTTGTTACAGAAGTAGTTGTAAAATGTTCGAAGTCCATAGATCTTCAGCCGGCGAAGCATCTGTCCAACGTAACCAATCACCTGAAGAATAAAGTAGTTTCTCCATTTAAGACCTTCTGGGAGGCTTGGATTCTTAGCAATGGCCAAGGACTTCTGCATGACTTGAAAGAAGTTGATCCTGGATGGGTCTGTGACATCATAGATCTGAGCTTCATTTGCCATCTTTAGAATTGGATCGATGGCCTCACTCAACAACTCAATGATATCATGCATTTCAGCGCTCAGTCCCACATTGAAACGAACCATCTCCTTATGTTTCATGTACTTGACGATATCAATGCTCTCTTCTGTTCTGATTTCAATTGTGGATATATTCAAGTTGTCCACCACCTCTTGAACACCTGCAATGTCAGCCGCTGGAGTAGCTGTTAGAGCAAGAACTCTAACGGATGTATTAAAACGATGAACAAACTTGACAACATTGGTATATGCGTAGTTCTTTCTCGCTCTGTGGGCCTCATCGATGACAAGACAGACAATGTCTTTCGGGCTCAAAGTACCTGCCTTCAAGTCATTCTCAACAACTTGTGGAGTGGCAAAGAAGACACGTTTGCTGTTCCAAATCTCTGGTCTGTTCTTTCGTGACTTATCCAATAACACCGCTGTATCGCTGCTTGGAATATCTGTGACACCCAGACATGCCTGGATCTGTTGTGCCACCAATGGTCTTGTGGGTGCCATGAATATGATCTTTCCTTTTTTAAACCATCTGTAATAGTTAAGCATAACTGTACTTGCAATAAATGTCTTACCCATACCTGTGGGGATGGCACAGAGGACATTTCTGAAGAGGGCCTTGCTGATGATATCATACTGGTAGTCTCTAACTTGAAAATTCTCTGGGTAAATGTATGAGTGAAGTGCTGTATGATCAAGTTCATGATGTGTAGGTTTAAAAGATACCACTCTCTGAATCTCTTCATAAATGGGTTGTTCGCCTTCCAGAACCTCTCCGGTCAGCGTTCGTTGCACAGCCTGGGGTCGCCGTATCACTGTTTCCTGTACCTGACGATTCACTGCAGCGGGTCTCCGGTTTATTACATCGTCCAATTCATCCAGCCCACTGTCATCCCAGTCATCGTCACTGAAAGAGTCTTCAAAGTCTGAAGCGCCCATTGTGAGGCGGTTGATCGTTGGTGGCAAATTCCGTGGACAGAAAGAAGCGTGTAGTGCCTCTGTTTTGTTTTGCCGCTCAAGACGCGATGAGGCCGCGATCTAACGCGTCAGTTACGCGTTTGCCTACAAATCTGAATGGTAATAGAGGCACAAAATTCATATGATTAGTGAGAAATTCTCGATGCGTTAAACGATGCAATGACGTCCTTCTTCGTGAAGCGTGGCTCCACGTCTCTGTAGTAGTTATCCATAATGTTACCCAATTCCATGGTGATGGAAACAAACTCTGCCTGGAGCGCGGACCAGATCTTCTCAACCAACTGGCGCTGCATCTCTGAATCATCACCCTGCTGATAGTGGTGCACAACTTCTTGTCTCATATCATTGATGATCCTGTTAACATCTCTAGCAGTGAATCCTGAGAGTAACTTAGACAAAGCGTTCTTATTGTATGCATTTCTCTTAGAAGGATCAACACTCTTCTTTGAGGCAGATTCTTGTAAAAGACCGGTGACATCATGGACGAAGCTTGCAATCTTGCCAAAGTTCTTTTCAATGATCATGTGAACATACTCATCTCTTGAGTTTGTGTAGACCTTCAAGTATTCGGAGAGAATTGAAGTTAATGATGGCAGCTTCAACGGAGATAAGGAATCAATGACCCAGTTACTGTTCTGGACCAAGTTAACAAGGTAGTTGCGTTTCTCTTTCGATTCGGAACTTTCGTGCAACTTGAATCTTGAGAACTTCTCTTCAAATCCTTTACTCAAATTGGCAAGAATGGATCTTGAAAGTAATACATAACCGGAATCAACTTCTTTGCCGGTTTTCAAGTTACTGGAAATCATACCAGCAACAGGGTACTCAGCCAGTGTCTTAGCGAATGTCTTTTCAGTCTCAGAGACCAACTTACAGAAGTTTTTGACAATGATGGAAACTTCTCTCATACTTCTATGAGCCAATGTTGTCTTCTCAATAATCTTATTCTCAATGTCCACAAACTTAGACCAGTCAGCAGAAAGTCTGTCGCGTAACTTCTTGAATTGGCCCAATAGGTATTCCTGGTTGGATGATTCAAACTTTCTCTCAAAGAGCTCAATCCATAATAAAACTTCTGGAGTGTTTTTCTGGTTGTTTCTCAGGGCTTGAACAACAGTCTTCTGGAAGTGGTCTAATGCAGGTTGGAAAATAGAAGCAACAGAACTTGAGATGTCCCTAGCGTTAGCTCGATCAAAGTCGATTTCACCGATGGAAGAGTTCAACAGTGATTGACGAGAGTGAAGTGGATGAGTGACAATATAGTTGGCCAAATCAGACTGAGTACTCGACATGTGGAAAAACTTCACGAGGAAGTCCTGTTGAAGAATAACATGGTTCAAAATCGATTGGAACGAAGAGAAGTATAAGTCATATCCGCCTGCATCTGGTGTTGAATTGAAAGGGGATTCCGCAACTGGTGTTGAAGGTTCTGATAATCCAAACTTCTCTTTCAAGCGGTTCTGTTTGGCTTCAAATGCACTTAACTTCTGTGGAGCAGATACAGTAGGCTTAGAAATAAATGCCTGTGGATTTGCAAGAGTAAACTTGATATCCTTCTGGGTCTGAGTCTTTACATCATCATTCAACTTCTCGATAATACTGTTGTAAAGTGGTGCGGAGCGTGATTCCCAGGATCCAACAAGGTCGTAGAAAGCTTCTTCCGAGATGTCACGGATGAAGAAAGTGATACCAGCATAGACCAAGAGCTGGGAGAGAGACTGGGAGACCGCTCTGGAATCTGAATTCTCATTAAGTTGTTGAATTGCCAGATTAAATCTCTTGTCCAACTCTTGTCCCATCTTTTTGACAAACTGACTGATGGCAGATTCATATCTGGATCTTCTCTCCTTCAAGGCTCTCATGTCGCCAAGGTCTTCATTTCCCTTCTCATCACCTCTAATGGCATTAATAGCAGATTCAAGATCAGTTAACACCGATTCTAGACTCTCAAGATCTCTGTCAATGTCAACTTTTAACAAAAGATTCAAGGAATTTTCATCGACAGAAACTGTGTTTAGCAAAGTTGTCAAGTCAGTCCAAAGATTCTTCTTGTTGATACTTTCCACTTGCAAGCCTCGGCCCTGTCTCTCGACATGCTGGATATCACTAGCAAAACCAGATAGTTCAACAGCAAAGAAATTCAACATTGGAGTCAATTTGTTACTCTCTTCCAAGATTTTGGATGTATGCTCAGTGAACTGTGTTGAGGTTCCACGAGCTTCAATCAACTTCTTGGTCGTCTGGTACTCTGTGTCCGCAAGTTCCTTCATCAATTTCATAGTAAGAGTCTCAGCATCATCCTGTGAATCCCATGCAATCTCATCAAATATGTCATCGAAAGATGAACGATCAGTTTCTTGCGTTTCCATAACTGACTCCATGGTGTTGGCGCGACGTCTTGTTCTTCCAACCTTTGGAACATCAAGTCTGTCAGTTACTGGCGTATCGTTCAAGTCCTCGTAATCGTCCTCAGGGTCTGACTCGATATTTCCTCTCACAGTAGTTGGAGTCTGTGTAGCAATCTGAGCCAGCTTTGGTGTAGCGTTGATTTTCTCAAAGCTTGGTTCTCCATCGTCATATGAGTTCTCGAAGGAGAAATCTTGAGAATCATCGGCATTGGATCCCGGGAATGGAGTCAATCCCGCTTCCTTGGGCTCGTGAATAACTGAACTATCCAATTGATCAGATGTATCTTGATACAAGGCGGTAATATCATCCTCATCAGAAGACTCACTTGGAATCTCAGCGCCATTGCGACCATGCGATACAATCTCCACACTGCGAATTGTTTCCACTAAGCTCACTGCATTGGAACCACTAGTCTTAATCCTCTCTAGCTTCTCATGATCAGCATTATCGCCATTGTATCTCTGTGGAATGTCCAAGGCATCTTGAGCATCACGAATTCTGCCTTTATCCAATTCCGTTGGGGAATCACCCAAGCCCAACTTTTTGATCTGGTCGTTAATTTCCTTCTCCAAATCAATTGAAGAGCTCTTTTTGTGAAGAGAGGTCTCAGGTGTATCTCTCGATGCAGTAGTATGTGATTGTCTTGAGTTTGGTTTGGACAATGATGGAAGAGATTCAACTGGAGAGGAATTGACTTGAAATGCAGGTGGAATGACGACTGGTTTGATTTTGGCTGACGATGTCGACTGTTTTCTTGCATATGGATCAACAAATGGAATTGAAGCAGCTGAATGTTTTCTGCTTGTATGCATTTCAGCTTTAGCACTGGAGGAAGATGGTCCTCTTGTGTATGGATCAACACTCTGGGCGGTTTGTGGTGGAGTGCTTGTTGAGAGAGGCTGAGAGTTAGGTACGCTTGGCCTGCGAGGCGCCGGCGCGGCCGAAGACACGACAGGCTTCTTTGGTGACGGCGGAGCGGCCTGCTTCGTTGGAGATTGAGATACAATAGGAGCAGCAATAGGTGTTGAACGTGAAGTCTTGCTTGGGGATTGGGAAGCAACTGATGCTGATCTCTGTTTGATATCTGGATTCAGAGAAAGCTTGTATGAGTTCTCATCGAGACCAAAAATTGACAGGTCCCAGCCTTCTAACTGTGGAACAAGGCCATTCTTAAACTTTCTGTAGATTCTCACAAAGCTTGTGATGAAGACCTGACGCTCCCTTGAGGAATTTGTCTCCCAGTAGTAATCCTTTCCAAGTGTACAAATGAATCCACATTCAGTGCTCTCCTTCTTGACCTTCGACAACTCGTTCAACGACCATGTTCTACCAATTTGGAATGAACCATTAGAGTTTTCACGCCCCTTATGCAAATAGACTGTGCCATCCTTCTTGACAGCTAGTGCAAGTACTCTTGGTTTCTTGTTCGATTGAGAAGAATCAGGGGGTGGTTTGGAAGAAGGATAAGCTGCATCCTCAATAATTCTGACATGAGTGATGTAACTGTCCACAAGAACACCATCTGGCCCCTGTGCAGAGAAACAGTACTTGATCAATCTCTGCTTATCGCTCTCATACTGTTGTGCCAGTGATGCTGATGCCGACGAAGCCGCTGAGGCTGTACTTGCCACTGTGTTTGACTTCTTCAACTGAACTGACGGACCACGCAAAGACGATCCTGGTGCATTCTGTGAAGACCCCACACGGGATCCATGAGATGAAGATTGATGTGATCTTCCATAAGGAGCGCCTTGTAGCTGTTGTGGGGCGCGTTGTGAATGGTTCGAAGAGGGCGGTGTCTCCTCTCGAGAATTCTCACGAGAGTGTGAGATCTTGCGGAATGGCGATGTAATTGCCATTGTGACGTCAGCTGATCGCCCAAACACTGGAGGTCTCCGTTCTTAAGCGAAGAAAATGGGGCGTAGATGTGTTACCGCTGGCCTGTTCTGGTTGTTGTTGTTTGCCCAGATGTTACGCGCCTTGGAATCGTTTAGTGCACGGACCATTTTTTGAAAGGATCCCAAACCGGTATTTCCCTTATCGGGGTATTTCTAGCTCATTATTTTTAGGTACGCTCTTCAACGGTCAACCCTAAAGTGTGACAGTTATCTATCTCTGGTTTCAAATCCACTCCCAGAATTATCGAAAGTAACAGACAGTCAATGTGTTGGTAACCAGTACCCAGTACCTAGATGAAAGGAAAAGAAGGAGATTATCCTTTGATTGTCCATCTGGAGACTACCTCTCAACTCTCAACCTTAGCTGGGGACCACCTTCCCACTCACGTCGACTCACAGATTGTCAGATGATAGTTAGTGGCGTTTAATTAGAAACATCTGTTGAAACTTGAGCTAGGTTTATAATAGACCTAGTGAAATGGGAAATGTCAATATTCAGCTTGCTCTTGAGAGCGAGTTATCTGATCTCTGCTAGAAAATCAATCCAGCTCTTTGGGTTTGATTCTAGTGTGGTTCAGTCTAAAACAGTAAAGCCAAGATAGGGCATTGGCATTCAGCCATCAGCCTTATCTTGACCTCACATCACACCCTGTGGAAGCTCTAAAATACCAAGCTGATGGAAGCGCACGTGAAGTGATTACGATAGCCCTGTGCGTAAGGTGACCACCCCTCGAGAAACCATATATTCCATTCTTCTCAAGGAGCATGCAAGGTAATTACCCTAGTCGATGATTGGCCCATTTCTATTACTCATACAGAATTTTCCCTCATCTGACACCTGGTTCTGCTGTGTTTTTTGAATCATCAGAGACTCCTGGTGCCCTCTCACAAGGTGCATTTTGGTGCGTCACGTGTAGCGCCTGATCTAGAGAGGCACATGGTTGCAGTGACACATTTTTTTGCAAGCCGTCTACCAGAACACATGGCATCCCTATTTAAGGTGTAAGATTGCTCCTTTTTCTTGACAAGCATACCTTCTTGGGGTGTTTCCTTGATCATCATTCAGTTGATTAACTCTACTCAACAATCATGGGTGAGTGGTATTTGTATTTGTGCCTGCCTACACAATGCGCATCACATCTTATCAAGGAGCGCAAAGCACTAACTTATTTCTAGCACACTCACCCGTCTTCCTCAATGTCCATGCCGCACTTTTCGATGTGGATGGCACCATTGTTGATTCCAGTGACCCTATCCTTGAATTTTGGAAAGATTTCGGAAGCGACAAGCCTGGATTCGATGCACAGTACGTGTTTGATAACTCTCACGGTTGGAGAACGTTTGATGTGATTGCAAAGTACGCACCAGACTTTGCTGAACCAGAATATGTGAAAGATTTGGAAGCTTCAGTTCCAGATAAGTACGGGTCAAGTGCTAAAGAGATTCCGGGTGCTATTGACTTGGTCAACTCTATCTTGCAACTCAAAACGAATAACAATGGGGAGAGAATGGCTGTCGGTACATCCGGAACTTATCAGATGGCATCCAAATGGTTCCAAATTCTTCAATTGGAGAAACCAAAGGTTTTTGTGACTGCTGAAGATGTTACTCATGGAAAACCAGATCCAGAACCATATGTTCAAGGAAGAACCCGTCTTGGTTATGGTGATGCGGATAAGAAGGTCGTCGTATTTGAAGATGCTGAGGCTGGAATCAAGGCTGGTCACGCAGCTGGCTGCTTTGTTGTTGGAATTGCTTCTACGTTTGATGCAGAGACTGTCAAATCATTTGGTGCAGATGCTGTTGTCAAAGACCTCACGCATGTTAAAGTGAAAGGTTACAACCCTGAGGATGATACCTTCCAGCTCCTGATAGATGAGTACCACCATGTCTCCGAAAGGCTTCTGCAGATTTGCAAACAATTTTGAAGGCTCAGCTGGGACCTTCATTATGTGATTAATAGGTAATTTATAGACGAATTTTAGGGCACTTTGGTAGTACTAATACACTACTCTTTAGCTAGACAGTATGGACCCTGTAGTAATTATGAGCACGGGCCAAGATCTACCCGCAAAGAACAGAATTTTCGCGATCCAGCGTCAGCTATAAAAGGGAGCTCGCCCGCACTTTCAGTGTCCCACTGGACATGTGTAGCTTGTTTCCCTTCTCTATCCTTATGCTCGGGAATTACGCATATCAGTGAGGACTCGTCCGAGATTGTGTATTTGCTGGTTGAAAACTTCAACTACGACCTCTCCTTCTAGCTGCCCTTGTGGCTGGCTTTAAGGGAATTTTTGGACTACTTCCTTTCTTTGTCTTGTTCTCTTAACAAGAACATGTGATTGACAAACAAAACCCTCTTTTTCCAAACATTAGTTTCTGTGAGTTCACAGAGTATTGTCTGAAATTTGGTTGGCTTTCAATCCCTTTAAACTTATTTCCCCAGTTGAGCATTGAGCATTCGGAGTTGTAGATCGGTGTTTGTTTATCGCCACTTTGGAATGAGTCCATCGCAGAGGGCAGCAATACCTTCAATAATCTACCGTCTTTTTGATTCTAGTTCCAGTGTATAATGTGTCTATCTGTGTAGATTCTCATTTCTTCAAAGTCGGCGACTCAACAGTTGTCGTTGATCTCAGTCCTTCAGCGTAGAGTCCAGCGCATCGGTGGAAAATCAGGTTTTTTTGGCATCACGAAAAGCGCCTCCAACACTTAACGATTGCCTTTATCCAATACACACGGCCTTCAATTCGAGCTTTAGATCGTTCATTTGAGGCTTATATCAACATGTTTAAGAAGTAAGCATCTTTCTGAGTTCATATATCTACTATTGATACTCCGGACACTAACCGCTGCATCACCAGGTTCACCAAAGAGGACGTGCACACAAGAACCAACGTCAAGTCCTCTGTTCAGAGAGGTTTGAAGACCAAGTTCACCTCCCAGTTTGAGAAACTCGATGATGTTATCGATGACATTATACCGAAGAAGTCCCAAGTTGAGCTCCTCAAGTGTGAGGACAAGATCCAGCTTTACATCTCTGATGGTGAGACCGTGTTCTTCCAGCAATTCGACGAATTGATTCCATCTCTTAAGATCGTTCACAAGTACCCAGATGCCTTCCCACAGGTTAGAGTTGACAGAGGTGCTATCAAGTTCGTTCTCTCTGGTGCAAATGTCATGTGTCCAGGTCTCACATCTGCAGGTGGTGAACTCCCAGAGGCACCAGGCTTCCCAGAAGGAACCATTGTGACCATCTACGCTGAGGGCAAAGAGCATGCTTTGGCTATTGGAAAGCTCATCATGAGTACAGAGGATATCAAGAGCAAGAACAAGGGTATCTGTATTGAGTCTCTCCATTACTTGGGTGATGGTCTTTGGAACTTCCACGCCGATTAAGACTCTTTTTTTGTTGCACTTTCTGCTAGCTTATAATTAATGATGCATGAATGAATTCTTTTTTAGATTAATCTAATCTCTCTACTGTTAGTAGTTGATCACTTGTGAACCCGTATGATGAGATCTGTGATGTTTCGTTATCCAAATGCTCTCTGAAGCTCCCAAATTGGTATGTCACCTTCATCTTCAAAAATGGACAGCTGAGTATTCTTGAAAGCATGCTCTTCAGTCGTAGTACTTCAATAGCTTGAATTATTGGCAAATTGATCACTCGATCTCCGTATTGGAACCTCAAACTGATGATATTAGCATATCTGTGGGAAGAATCGTTATGGATATCTGTCTTTCCATACTTCGTCCTCAGGGTATCTGTTTTTTGTTGCGAGTACTTGATATCACCGGCATTAATCTTTGACAAGAACCATAACTCAGCATTCTCACGTTCCTTCAGACTGATTTCAACCCCATTGAGTTTCTCCAATTGTGGCCATCGTGCAATGACTTGGAACTCAACCTCTTCTAGTGTCTGTTCCTCAAATATTGGATTTCCAGTCATTCTGAACTCGGTTACATTCGGGAATTGTGATGTCAAAATGTCGATCTCTGACCAGTCACAGATATTGTTTCTCTTCAAATCTAATGTTGTGATCGATGGAAATGTCTCTGTGGTTGGCGAAATGGAAATCTCATTGTCTGCAAGGTTCAACGATTTGATTGTGGATGTGGACAGAATGACTGGTATTGTGGTGAACTCATTCATAGATAAATCCAGAGTATCAAGTTTTGGTAGTTGAAGGATAAAGTCGCTCAGTGTTTGGCGTTGATTGTCACATAACGAGAGCTCTTTCAAATCAGGAAAGATTGTTGGTAGTGATGATAGAACACAGTCTGGGATATATGTCATTGTCAGATTCAATACATCCAGATTAACTTGTTCAATTTCTGATCCCACATGCTGTAGGTAATTTCCTGTAAGATTGAGAGACTCTAACTCCAAATTGCGTAGAATCATGGTAACCTCGGACATGGTGGTGATGAGGTTGAAAGACAGATCAAGTCTCAGCAGCTGTGATAACGAGCTCCTTACTAGCTGTTGCTCGTCTTCTTCAATGGCTCCTCTTATAAGTTTCCTGCTTAGTGAAATATCTCTTAACGATGTGAAATCCTTTTGCATCCTCTGTAGTTTCTCAAATCCGTATATCTCCATCATCTTCCGACCAATCTGGATCTCCTCAATGGCAACTTCAGTACCATACGTGTATACTAAAGCTTCATAGACGCTCCGCGTACCATCATGCTTCTTCTTAGCCTTCAAAAAGGATCCTGCGCCAGGTTTACGTGTGGAGAAGTATTGTATATCCTTGAATTTGCCAGAGTGTTTACCCTTCCCGGGAGTGTCCCATTCTACTCCAAGCGCCAGCTCACCAGGCCACGCCAGGATTTCTCCAACAAACAGTACTGTACACAGTTCCCCGTTGTATGAGAGCCTGTCTCCAACTTTGATATCAGCCATTCAGTTCGTTAAATATATTGGCTCAACTTGTGAGGTGATGAGAGACTCCGCGTTTGATAATCGGCAACTTTTCAAGACGCGTCGATCTCTGGAAGCATCGACAGAGCAACGTGATCTAAACGTACTTTCTACGCTTTAACAGTTGGCTTTGAAAAGCAAAATACATATCATTAAACAGTTTTCATTAAATACCCGATTTATAGTGTTTTTCTCTTTATAACGTCCTGAAAAATCACACACTAACCTTAAAGTGTTTTTTTTCTTACACCTTAGGGATGTCATCGAAGGAGACTTGGCCCGTCTCAATCCAGTTTGGGTCAACAAGCTCATCCTTCTTCTCATATAAAAGTTTGTATGATGTCTTGATAGTACCATCACTAACACCAAGCTTCTCAGCAATCTTGCCTGCTGGCATGTCAGCTTTGAAGATAAGGACGGTCATATAGATAACTGCTGCTGCAATGGTGATTGGTGATCTACCAGCAAGCACACCAGTATCATGACACTTCTTGACAATGTACTCTGCAGCATTTGACAAACTGATACTCAAACCAAGATGAGAACAGAATCTTCTGATGAGATCCTCTGCAGAAGTCTGAGAAGATTGAATGCCCTCGTTGGAGTTCAGATGAGAGTTCTCACGAGACTTCTCCTCCAAAATCTTTTTGATGATAGTGAACACTCTCCCAATATCCTTTTTTGGAACTCTTGTGAGCGTACAGATTTCCTTGAATGTTCTATCAACGTGAGCCTTCCGACATCCAACCTTGATGACAGCCGCCATGATACTCTCCTGTGACTTACCTTTGAGAGCCTTCTCATCGTGTGTAAGTTTGTATGCCTGTTTGGCACCGTCCTGCACAATCTTTGGTAACTGGGCGGCGTCACACATCATTGAAATCTTTGCGTACGCAGCTTGAAGGGCGTTGTCCTTCTTGTCCACAATGGACTTTCCCTGGGCCTTGTTTAATTCTCTTCCGGCACGTCCATGTTCACCTTGGGAACTGATCATCGTGGAAAGTTGGTTACCATCCAAGAGTGGGTTACTTGCCTCACCAACACGACTTGGATCATCACCATTCTGATCATCGTTGGAGAAAGTACGCCACTCCGAACGGGTATCGACGACCTTGTTACTGAGAACTAAACCACACAGAGCACAGACAACGTCACCCTCTGCGAAACGCTCAGCAAGCTCAGGTGGGAATACCTTACACTCTGGACACGATAAGACCACACTGAGGTTGACACCTTCCTTTGGCTGGAGAATATTCATTGTGTTGTTGAAACTCTGTCAGTGGCGGTGGCGGGTTGAAGGGGCGGTTTAAAAAGGGCTGCTAAGGTAAAAACGCTTAGTGGACGCAGTGAGTGAATGGAGTGGTCTATGGAAGCTGTAGAAGTGAGCAACCAGATGAGTGTCAGTGGAAGAGCAGAACTGTTCGCCGGCTCCTGAAGTTGTTCTTGTAGAAGAGTTTGTGTTTGTCATCCAAAGCGAATATAAAATACGCAGTGAGCCGGAACTCGCTGCCCCCGGATTATACCGCTTCCGGCAGCCCCCGATGAGCTTCTCAAATTTTTCCCAGACTGCATTTTTGATCCTTCTTGTATGTCTCCCTGATTTGCCCTATATCTGCGCTGCTGATTCCACACAACCAACAATGAGACTCAAAAAGCCAGTGTCTAAGAGAGGTACCACCCGTATGAGGGAGGGTATTAAGAAGAAAGCTGCTGCCCACAGAAAGAAACAGAAAAAACTCCAGAAGAAGGATGTCACATGGAAGAGCAGAGCAAACAAGGATCCAGGTATTCCAGCCTCTTTCCCATACAAGGACAAGATTATCACCGAGATTGAGGACCGTAAGAGAGCTATTCAGGAGGAGAAGCTCCGTTTGAAGGAGATCAAGAGACAGGAGATGCTTGCTGCTGGCGAGAACCCAGATGATCACATGGAGGAGGACAGTGATGATGATCAGGAGGGTGGTCTTGCTGCTCTTTTGGAGAGTGCTCAGAGAGCTGCTAAGGAGTATGAGGGTGAAGACTCTGAAGATGACATGGAGGAGGACAGCGAGGATGACCTTGAGGTTGTCGACTACGAGATCAGTGAGGATGAAGATGAAGACAACAAGGAGATTGACAAGTCCCGTAAGGCTTACGACAAGATTTTTAAGACAGTGGTCGAAGCATCTGACGTTGTTCTTTACGTTCTTGATGCTAGAGATCCAGAGGGAACTAGATCCAGAAAGGTTGAAGAGGCTGTTTTGCAGAGTCAAGGCAAGAGACTTATTCTTATTTTGAACAAGGTTGATCTCATCCCAACACATGTCTTGAACCAGTGGATGGACTTCCTTAAATCTTCCTTCCCAACTATCCCACTCAGAGCTGCCCCAGGTGCAACAAATACTAACTCATTCAACAAGAACCTCACACAGACTGCCACCGCCAACTCTTTGCTCACAGCACTTAAGTCTTATGCTGCCAAGTCTAACCTCAAGAGATCTATCATCGTTGGTGTCATTGGTTACCCTAACGTTGGTAAGTCTTCTATCATCAATGCTCTTACATCCCGTCATGGTGGTTCCTCTAAGGCTTGTCCAGTTGGTAACCAGGCTGGTGTTACTACTTCCCTCAGAGAGGTTAAAATCGATGGTAAGCTCAAGGTTTTGGACTCCCCAGGTATCGTTTTCCCAGCTGAGAGCAAGAAGAAGTCTAAGGCTGACCAAGAGGCCCAGTTGGCTCTTCTTAATGCTCTTCCACCAAAGGATATCACAGACCCTGTTCCAGCTATCCAGCTCTTGCTCAAGCGTCTCTCCAAGTCCGAAGAGATGAAGGAGAACTTCAAGAAGCTCTACCAGCTTCCACCACTCCCAGACTCTGACATTCACGAATTTACGAAAAACTTCCTCATTCATGTCGCTAGAAAGAGAGGCAGATTGGGTAAGGGTGGTATTCCAAACTTGCATTCTGCTGGTCTCTCTGTCTTGAATGACTGGAGAGATGGTAAGATTGTTGGTTGGACACTACCGAAGTCATCTAAGGATGAGTCTCATGTCATCAAGGGTGCTGGAAGTGGTAAGGCTCCAGTTGTGGAGCAGACCACCATTGTCCAGGAATGGGCTAAGGAGTTTGATCTTGATGGTTTGTTTGCATCTTTGGACCAGGCTGGTGATAAGATGGAGGAATAAGCCCGAGGAAGTTGTTCGGAAATGAAATCACATACACACTGCACGTTCTCTTTTTTCTATGTACATTAATAATACGAGTTTTGTAATGATTTACTAATATTAAATTTTTGTTAGCTTTTGGTATTATGTACACTTATAAATTAAATGTCCAACTTCAACTGTGCAATTCTCTCATTTACAGCGGTACCCAACTCCTGGATAGGTTGGTCGAGAAGCTTTGAGTGAATGCTCTGCAAAGCCTTAATGGCGTCCTTCTCATCAATGACAGCAGAAATGTTGATTTCGTTAGCACCCTGAGAAATCATCTCAATGTTGATGCCCTCTTGCGCCAGCGTGGAGAACATAGTGGATGCAACACCAATGAACTGTTTCATCTGCTTACCAACAAGAGACACAATGGCCATCTTACGTGTGACATCAACGCTACCGAGTTTCTTCAGCTCATCAACGGCATTACGCAAGTCTCTGTTTGAGCCCTCGTCGTCAGAGTGTTGGAGGGCCATGGAAACGTGAACCTCAGAGGTGGAAATCAAATCAACAACAAGTTTGTACTTGTCCAATGTGGTGAAGATCATAGCCAAGAAGCCGTGAGACAATGTCTTCTTGTTGGAATGCACGTTAAGAACAATAATATCGCGTTTTGCAGTGATGGCAGTAGCTGCCTTCTTCTTGATAAGACCTGGTGCGTTCAACTTGGCAACAATCTGTGGAGGATGTGGTGGAGTGGACTCACCCTTACGACCAACGTCATCTGGGTAGATGATAGTACCCTGTCCCTGAGGGTTTTCAACGTTTTTGATACGAATTGGAATACGAGCCTTGATGACCTGTTCCATGGTGAATGGGTGGATGACTTCAGAACCGTAGTATGTGAGCTCTGCAGCTTCTTCTGGGGTAACAGATGGCAAAAGTCTAGCGGTTGGCACCTTACGTGGGTCAGCCGTGAAGATACCATCAACCTCCTTCCAGACCTGAAGCTCATCAGCATTGATACCAACGGCAATCAAAGCGGCACAGAGATCTGTGTAACCACGGCCAACACCGTTGAGAAGACCACCTGGAACGATACCAAAGTAACCGGTGAAGACTGGAACAATATCATCCTGTTCCAACTCCATAACCTTCTCTGCAAGAGACTGACTGAGATTACGGTAGAAAGAGTCATCGAAACCAGTCTTGGAGATATCGTAACCTGGGGCGATGATGGTGGAGAGATCAACATACTTAGCCTTGACACCACGGTCGTTAAATAGGGCAGCCATGAAGAGACAGGCAAGCTTCTCACCAGCACTCATAATAGAGTCAAGTGTTCTCGGACTGATCTCACCAATAATCTGTGAGGCATGGAGAAGTTTCAATACCTGATCGCACTCGTACTCTGTGTCCTGGACGAGCTGCTCCCTGAGGGTGCTGTCCTTGATGAGCGCATTGGCGTTTGCAACGTGGTCATCCCTGACGAGCTTCAACACGCTCTCGTAGTCGCCATCGAGTGAGGCCAAGTCAGCAGCACGTAGAAGTCTAGAGGTGGTACCCTCACTCTTTGTCTTTGAAGAACGAGCGGAACACACCACAGCAACTCGGCTCTGCTGGGAATACACCTTAACGATGTCATCTGTGATCTTCTCTGAGAACTTTCCGACGGATGTACCACCGAATTTTTGGACAACCCAACCTGGTGAGCTGAATGATGATGAAAGGGATGCAGAGGACATGCTTGTGTGTCTCTGTGCTTAGTCTTAGTGCTTCTCAAACCCGTGTGCTGTCCTGATTGAGCGTCCGAAGTCGGAAGAGTTCCTCTTGGTGAGTCAACAGCTGTGGCTCCTGCATGGTCGGATTTCTCCATTTTTCACCCTCGGAACAGAAAATGAGAACTTTAAAATAAATGGCTGGATTAGGCAATTACTCTATATAGTAACCACCCGAACACCACATGAACTTTGGGAAGTACGCGCTGTCCCAAGCCCTTTTGACTTATGATACACGTGAACGCGTTTAGAAGCAACAGAACTGGATTCAGTACAACTTCGAACTGTCGTGTGAGTGATAATGGTGAAAGAGCATTACGGTATCGTTATCGATTCCGGGTCCTCTGGTTCCCGTATCCAAATCTACGCATGGAAAGATAGTGTTGAATTAGTAAAAGAGCTTAAGAAAGACGGTGCAGATCAATCGCTTCTTCAATCGGTACCACAGATTCGTCAGGAGGAGACTTGGAGTTATAAGACGACCCCTGGTGTTTCTACTTTTGGTGACAAGCCAAATAAAGTCTGGGATGACCACTATGAACCTTTGTTCAAGTATGCTGAGAAGATCATCCCAGAAGACCAATGGGATGAGACGCCTATCTTTGTGCTGGCCACTGCAGGAATGCGTTTACTCCCACAAAAATCAAGAGAGAGATTGCTTCAAGAGATTTGTCATAAGATTGATGATGATTCCCATTTCAAGTTGGAGAACTGTGCTGAGCAAGTTCAGATTATCGATGGTGAAACAGAGGGCCTATACGGCTGGATTGGTCTGAACTATCTCATGGGACAACTTGACAGATATGATCCATCCAAGTCAGATCATAAGAGTTATGGATTTATGGATATGGGTGGAGCTTCAACACAAATCAGTTTTGTTCCTTCCAAGAAATCAGAGGTTGAGAAGCACAGAGATGACATATCTACACTTTATCTCCGTAACATCGATGGTGGCTTGCAACAATGGGATGTGTTTGTCAGTACTTGGTTAGGTTTCGGTGCTAATGAAGCCAGAAAAAGACATCTCAAAAACCTTATCAATATTCTCCCTGAGAAGAACAACAGTAACGATGAAGATGACTATGAGACCACAAGAGTTAACGACCCATGTATGCCTCGTGGTGCCAAGTTAGACTTCTTACACGATGGTCATACTTACGACATTGTTGGTTCTGGTAACTTTGAACAATGTTTGAAGATGACATATCCATTATTGCTTAAGAACTTGCCCTGTATTGATGAACCATGTCTCTTCAACGGTGTTCATGCCCCAGAAATCGACTTCTTGAAGGACAAGTTTGTCGGTATCTCTGAGTACTGGTACACTGCCAATGATGTTTTCCACATGGGTGGTGAATACAACTTCTTGAAGTTCAGTGAAAAGGTTAAACTTTTCTGTGAAAGTGATTGGGATACGGTTATGAAACACAGTGAGGAAGGTGAGTATAACGATTTGCCAAAATCACTATTGATTGACGCTTGTTTCAAGGCTAACTGGGTGCTCAATGTCTTACATGAAGGTTTCAACTTGCCTCGCGTGGATATCGAGAAGAAAGTGTCTGAGGAAGAGCTTGAATCTGTATCTGAAGACAACCACATCCCATTCCAATCAGCTGGATCTATCAAGGGATCTGAACTTTCATGGACTTTGGGAAGAATGATTCTCTATGCTTCAAGTATGGTCCCAGCTATTGCTAACTCAAAGCAACCAATTGGTATCCAACCCGCTGAAAATGAACACAAGGACTTTATTAATGGCGCCATCATCAAGGGCTCCAAAACGATTGCATCTACATCATCAGACGACTACAACTCTTGGGGTCTTTTCCCATTCTTTCTTCTCTTTATGCTTCTTGGTGGTGTTATCTACATGTACATTTATCGCAAGAACCAGCTGTTTCGGTTTCCCAGTCTCGTCAACCAAGGAATCAACAAGCTCCGGACCAAGTACAACCACTACAAGTACACCAAGCTCGCCAATCAGATCGACTCAGATCTCGAGGCAGGCCTCAGCAACATTGCACCACCGACGTTCTCTGCTGGCGAAGGAGGAATAGATACATCAGGGAGCATGAGCCCATCTTTGAACGCTGCTGATTTTGGATCGAATCTGAGAACAAGAAGTTATGCCAACCTGCAAAGCTCTTCAAAACAGGCATTTAATGCTAAAAAGACTGTTCATACTGCTAGTTCGCTATTGGACTTGAGCAAGTTCAGACCAGGAGTGGACGGTTCATTCCCTAGAAGTCAAAGTGCGTCCATCTTGGACTGATGGGGTGATAATCTGGTAAAGGTACGATATTTATTCCATTATACACTGACTGATATTTGATTCTGTAGATACTGGATGCTTAGATAGTGATGTATGAACTATATCTTTCTGTACGTTTATAATTAGGGCTAATAGCTAGTGGTCGTTAGGGGGATCGCTAACATTAGCGCGGCCTAGTGGGTGTATGTGCTAGTAATACAGTATCCAGTAATTCCACACCAGGCTGTTCAAATGGTTTCAAACTCAACAGTATACTTAATCAAAGGGCAACTATTGTAGTTAATGGCTTAATGTGGCTAAATAATGAATTCTGAAATCGGGGTCCCAAAACTCTAAAAGTTTAACGATCTTGCCTAGAGTGAGAAGAGATGCCCTTTTTTGAGAGAATCGAGACTGCAAATGTTCTCATATTTGGAATTTACAGGGCTTCTGAGTAGGTTTCTTAGAATCTCTGAATGTTTCTGTCTAAGAATTCTACGTCAAAAATGCATTTAAAGAAGTCTAAATCCCACAATTGCTCGAGCATATATTCATGAAGTGCAAAGGAGATGTCCGGATGAAAGTCCTATGAATTAGTTCATTTGGATCACTCTTCACGTAACTGTTCATCTTATTACGATGGATAGTAGAAATATAAATCACTTGAATGCTTCTAATATTTCACTGAATTCTGTTCCTGACAATATTAATTGGTCCAATAAGCTCGCTTTAGCGGCTGGTGCTTCTTCAGTGTTCTGTGTTACATCGGGGAGCTGCTCCAGCCAACTCAGATCAATGTCAGCCTCAAGAACCTTCCAATAAATTTCAGTTTCTTCCAATAACTTATCAACAACATCAGTTCCTGAATCATTAAAGTTTATATCTGGCTCAAATGCAGGCGAGGGCTCTGGACCAGGCCCATCGAAATTTGGCACCATACCCAGGAATGGTGAAGATATTGGAGCTCTGACTTTCTGATCAAGTCTCTGATCCTTAAGGTATTCATTCCAGGGAAATGATTGGGGAATTGGAACTTGTGGAGGTCCGGGAAGAATAAGTTGTTGCTGTGCAGGCGACGTGACTAATCTGATCTCCTCCACATTAATGGGTGTCGACTCTTCAGATTCTTTCTCATATGGAAGCAGGGCGCCCTTTTCTAGAACTAGTGACTGGTCGCTTATTTGGCACACGCTATCATATTTCTTTGGAAACGTTCTTAATGCCGTATGAATCCTCTCAGAGATTTCAGGAGTTGAGTGGATTCTGATGTAGTTCTTCAAATCCAGTTCGGAGAGCGAGGCAGTTTCATGAAGTACCCTCTCCAAACTAGTGGGATCAACTGGAATGAGAAAACTATATTCCCTTTGATATCTTCTGTAACTTTCACCACCGACCATTTGACCACTGTGGTGATGGAATGCATGAACAAAGTACTTACTGAAGTGTCTCCCCCCTCTCGCAAATTCAAACGCAAAGGTTGCCAGACAAGGAGCTCCATTAGGAGTATAAGGACAAACAATCTCCAACATCATGCTTTGATCTTTAGCTTCCCCATTTCTACCTTCATCATAAACCATAAATCCAACAATTGGTTCTCTTGCTGTCCATTGAGAAGAAATACCATGAGATACGAGCATGTGAGCGTCAAAACTCTTGTTCTTATCAAAGAAGAATTGTCTTGGTGTCTTCTCTAAAGCACCTGAAAGGCTTTTCCTTATTCGACCTTTTTTCACATAATCAATATAATTGGGAAATGGATGACACAAAGGACAAAGAAGGTATTGTAATTCATCGGGCTTTGAGCCAGTTCCAGT
This sequence comes from Petasospora easanensis, assembly GCA_030580135.1. NCBI lineage: Eukaryota > Fungi > Ascomycota > Saccharomycetes > Phaffomycetales > Wickerhamomycetaceae > Petasospora > Petasospora easanensis. The sequence continues at coordinate 165,326 of JAKTSI010000016.1, read as the reverse complement.
GATCCGTGCACAAAGACCAAGTTGTGGAGCGTAATGGGAATTCCCGCCCGGCTCAGTCACAATGTCTGGGATAAGCTCTTCATCCTTGAAATCATGTTTTGAAGACAACCGTGCATACTTCATAAATGTTTCCTTAGTCCGAACGTCATGTTGTCTCCTGTAATAGGAAGTGAAGAGTTCTTTATAAGTGCTAAGCAACTTGAAGGATTCAACTTCCCGCAGCAGTACCTCCAAGTCAATAGAGTACTCATTCATTACGAGTGGTTTCCATAGTTTTAAGAGCCATGATATATAGCTGTAATGTATAAAGTTAGGAGACTTTATATATTTGAGTCTGCGTGCTTTTTCTGCTTTCTTTACCAGGCAGAATGAGGAGTTACTCTAGAAAGGACTCTATGCCCAAAATAGCCATAATGAGACTGCACAAGCCCAGTTTGCAGAAGGTATCTATCTCCATATTATTGTTGAAATGTATTCTTTAATAGCTTCAAATTCAGTCGTTTGTTTTCTCTGATTCTTTTATCCAATCAAATTTCGCCATTGGGTTGCTGGTAGTGAGGTGATTGGCTTCCTCTCATCATCCAGTTTCTGCCAGCACCACGGGCCTACAAAGTCTTGAGTAATCACAAAATTCATAATCAAACATTATCTATAAAGTATTAATAAGTCGTAAACATCATTAAAATGGTCATTTCAGTAGTCAAACCACTCATCACTGAACTTGAGGTTCTTCTCAACACAAGGCGCGCTCAATTGATTATCCTCAACCTCTGGGTTAAGCTCATTATAAGCTTCAATCATAAAAGTACGTAACTCATAATAGTAAGTATCCATATCCTCAGTTGCGTCTCCATCCATCTCATTGCAAGCTTGTTCGTAAAGTAAAATCATTTCAACCTGTTCCTTACTGAAACAGGACACTTCACCCCAATGAACAGTCTCCACTTGGGGTGTAGACTTGAGACAGGACTTCATAGGCTTTGTAGTTGTAGTTCCCGTACTGAGATTATCTTGGTTCTTGGAGTCATAAACTCTGATAGATGTAGTATCTGCAAACTTTATAGCAGTAGGCTTGCGGCCATCTTGGAACAAATCCAAGTTGACTTCTGGGACGTCAATCTCAGCCCCCATCTCAATCTGTGACAAGACACTCTTGAGAACAGAGCTGTCCAAGTGCAAGATTTTGATATCGACAGGGTCATAAGCAAAACAAGAGTTAGTGTGATGCTTGCTTGCGTACCAGAATTGAGGGTCAGGAGAAGATCCAAGAGATTCCGGAGAGTGAGAAAGCTCAAGAGAGTAGACATCATTAAGAAACTCAGTAGAAGAGCTATGTTCTTTCTCCTCATCAGACACCGGGCGTTCATCCACAATATTTGTGTATGATTGGTATCTTGGGAAAAGTTCGCCAATGGCCTCACAAAGAGAGACCAAGTTACCGAATTGGTAAGAGTCCTTTGTAGAGAGAGATCCCTCATCACTGATTGAGAGCTCCTCTAAGAGGCTGTCGGTACTGGCATTAGACCCAGACCCCAAACGATTCTCAGGCTTAGAAGGCATTTTTTGTAGTTTTGGAATGGGGTGAAATAGATGGTAGGAGGGAAGGGGAATCTGGGGAAGAATCCATACCCCAGGTGCTTTTATATCTGAAGAGAATTAGAAGATTTCAGGGCCCAGCGAGATCCAGACAGAAACTGACGCCGAATGAGAAGATTTTGGGAAGTGGCCAAAACTGCAGTTGATGCTAGAACATTCTTACTTTTAATAATTAGATAAATGTGTCAATTAAGGGCAACTGATGACGGGTATGTTAGGGAGTAGAGGACCCCACAGTATGTAGAGTGAGACGTTGACGCACTCCAGGGAGGGCTGTAAATGTGGATCTAGAGATCGGACCCTGCTGAAATTTGAGTATATTAGACAATAGCATTGAGTCTACAACAGTCAGAATCCTCATAATTACATTTGAAGGGTTACTCCGTAACATCTAAACCCGAAATCATACAACCAGACATTCCCACGTACAATCACAGATCAAGTCACGTGACCCACCGTATAATCCATCCCCTTGCTGAATTTCCCGCGTATCTCTGAGACAGTGAATAACACGCACGACGTTATTGTCTCCGGTTTATTCCCCGGATATCCTGAATAGACCAGTCACGTTGGAGACAATTGTGATTATCCCGTTGTAAAATGAGTTTGTGCTTGGAGTACACCATTAGATTAAGGTTTGGGTCCATATGATCGAATGATCCGGGCTCGCTCTGGGGGTGCCAACTGATGAGACCCCTTCAGACACTACAAATCATTTGCAAATTGTCTAAGGCAATTGTTAGAGCAAAAGAGAACAGTGTATACTTCAATTCAATAACGGATCAGTTTAGAAAACAAAGACCTGGTCTCCAGCCTTAGAAATTGGCTTAGCCTTTTGGAAACCCAAAGTGACAACACCCTTCTTAACAGAGGAGACCATTGGTGGTGGACCACAGACGAGAACCATAGACTCAGGTGTAGCAGCTGGCATGAATCTGTTCAAGATCTCCTCAGTGACGTAACCAGCACCACCCTTCCAGTTTGCAGGTGGTCTGTCAAGCATGTAGTACACCTTGATGTTTGGATGCTCCTTACAAATCTTGTCAAGCTCCGCCTTGAGCAAAATGTCAGGCTCGGTCTGGTTACCGTAGACAAGCTGGACTTCGGTGGTGTCCTCTGGGTTTCTAACAATGGCGTCAATGATCTGGTACATTGGGGTGATACCAGTACCACCTGCAACCATACCGATGCTCTTGACCATGTTCGGCGTGTACTCAAAGAAACCCTTTGGACCTCTAACCTTGATGGTTTCACCAATCTTGAGCTCTGCAATGTACTTGGAGACGTTACCCTCTGGGTAGTCCTTGATCAAAAGATCAAAGTAGCCCTTAAGAGCATCGTTGGAGGTTGGGGTGTATGATCTGACAATCTCCTTACCGTTGATGTTTGCAGCGATGGAGATGTGCTGGCCAATTGGAAGACCGAGGATGTCTGTCTCACGTGGGAGGGCGAAACGGTATATACCCGAGTTGTGGGAGAGCATTGTCTTCTGGATGAGAGGGAACTCCTGGAAGACATCCTTCTTGAGCACCTTACGCTCTCCTTTGGAGAAGACAAAGACGTAGAGCGATGCAGCGATAGCGAGAAGGGCCACGGCGATGGCAACGTATGTGGTGGCCATTGTGTACAAGTCTCAGATGTAGAGGAACAGACGGAGGAGAATAACCAGATACAACCAGCGAGGGACCTTTTATATCAACGACAGAACAAAAAAGGAGACAAAGAGAGAATCAGGAAAAAGATGAGGAAGCGTACTTTTTGCCCAGTTTGGGTGCGAAAGAAATTCCTGTGCTTTTTGCCCTATTCCGGCGACGGTAGGGACCACAGCGCAGTCTACGCAACAATGGACGCGTTTCTATTTAACGTGTATTAGTCTTCTGTTACATAAGCATCGTGGTGCCTGCTGCTGGTGTTGCTGGTGTTGTGGGTGGGCTGAATATTGAATTGCGGAGTATGGAGTGTGGGGAGTCACGTGACTCTGACGCTTCTGTCACTCATCGTGTTGCTCCTTCTCGTGCTCCTTCTGGTGCTCCTTCTCGTGGCCATTCAGACCAAATGCCTTCTTAATCTTCGTCCAGACGCCTCCCTGTCTGTCCTTCTCCAGTGCCCGTCTGTTCTTCTCGACGGCCTTGTTCAGTTGCTCTGCGGTAAGCCCATTCATCCCGCCCTTGACAGAGGCGATGGTGGTTGTTCTCACGAGTCCCGTCTCTGTCTCCAGCTGGTACTCCTCTGGGAAGGCCTCTGCGTTGCTGGGTGTCACGACGTCTCTCTGTGGGACCCTTTGATGTGTCAGCTCTTTTCGCAGAGACTCGATGGTTTCTGCCTTGTGCAGCGGTGTCACCTGCTCTGTGATCTCGTCGATGTCGGGCAGGTCGTACTCGTCCAACGGTGTGCTCATTGTGGTTGTTGCCTTTAGTAGCGTGTGTGTGTGTGTGTTCTCAGAGTTTAGAGGACTTCGGTGTCTTTATACCCGAACCTTCCTCTTAAGTCACCCGAGCGGCTGACCGTACGGGCCGCGCTTATTAGTCTCCTGATCCTTATCAACAGCAACAACAGCAACAACAACACACTATGAAGGAGGAAATGTTAAATGCTATTATTAATATATGAGGAAATAAATGCTAATATCAAGTGCTAATCATCGCGAACCCGGCAACGTTTCCGAAACGTTCGTCGTTGAGCTTCGTAACCACCAGCAGAAGCTCGCAATACACTTCAACGTCCTTCTTCTTCAATGCCTGGATCGCAACATTGTCCAACGCCCACACCTTGGTGTTCTGCTTGGCTCTCAATGACACGACGTAGCCATCACCGCTACCAAAGCGACCACACATCGTGCGTGGTAGTAGCGTCTCAGAGATCTGCTGGGTGTCATTCATGTTCTGCGACATGGTCAGGACTCCGCTCTCGACAAGAACAAAGAATGAGTCTGCCTGGGAGTAAGACAGTTCCATATCACATTCAAGGTCATGTGCACGGAATAGAGGAAGTAGAGGAGCCCAGAACTGTGTTGGTTTCTTGGAAAGACCTTGCAAGGAGAAGGCTAGCAGTGGCAATGGTTCAGGGTCGGACTTTGGGTGTGTCTTTGTAGTTTCAATCTCTCTCTTGTATGTGTTCTGTGCCTCTTGTAGGAAATTGGTGTTTCTTGGTGTGTTGATTGGTAACACTGGTTTGGAAGGTTTGGAAGATGCAGGGATTGAAGTTGTATCCTTCTTGAATCTTTGGAATTGTTTGTATTTGGATAAGAACTCATTCTCACACCATTCCAATGATGAATTCAAATCATCAAACACTTGAAGCTTCTCAGCACCTTCATCAAATGCACCAACCATCTTTAACGATTGGAGAATGTTCGCCTTATCACCAATGGAAATGATCAAATAGGCATCTTGGTCCCTGACGTACTTCTTGATTCTGTTCAATCCTTCAGCAGCGGAGAAATCAATGTTTAACACGTTCTTGAAATCCAAAATCAAATAACGCACTGGTGCCTTATCAAACTGATCTGACTCAAAGAGGTATTTGACCTCTTTCTCAACTTTGCCAATAGATCCAAAGAACAAGAAACTCTGCAATTTCAAAACCAAAATCTGTTTACCAATCTTGCGCAGGAACTGTTCCTGTAATGGATGTCTGATGACAGTAGATCTTGCAACTTCACCAGTATAAGAAGCAGTAACGATTGGCAATTTGGTGTTTTCCCAAAGGAAATGGAAACTGGCGAGGACAATTCCAACAATGATACCAACGACAAAGTCATAAACACCCATAGTGAGAACAATCACAACAATAGTTCCATATTCAACATACGAAACCCTTCCCAATGTGTCATACAATGCCTCCTTCAACAATTCATAACCAAGTAAGAAGATCAAACTACCAACAACACAAACTGGGATGAATCCAATGACAACAGGACCAACTAACATGACTCCAAAAGTTGCCAGTCCAAGCATAACACCAGCAACTCTTGAATCAGCGCCCGCACGCATAAAGAGTAAAGAGTTCGTGTAAACGAGATAGTTCTGGATGGATCCAATACATCCTGAAAGAATGTTTGAAATTCCATGTGCGATCAATTCTCTATCGACATCAACTTCATCCTGACCTGTTGAAACTGCCAATGCTGGAACGTTAATCGGGACGTGCAAGACACCAAAGAAGGTCAGAGCAAACATTGATGGGATCTGACCAATTAAAACTTTCCAATGGACAAGACGGAAGTCATAAAGTCTGTAAAAGTCATACCATGGAGCATGTGAATTGGTTCCTGATGAAAACATGAATCCAGCCTTACGTGCAGATGCGAGGTCCCAAGTTGGAACGATGATGATAATGATGTGTGTGATGATGAAAACTGCAATGAAATAAGATGGTAAAATGAGTGAGTTGTGGTTATAATGCTGTAACACCACAAGTCCAACTGTCAATGCAACTGGGATGAACCACTTGATGAATGTGGAACCTTCAAACATCTGTGATAGGTATGACCAGTTGTATTCAAATGAACCAAGTTTAGAACTGACTTCTAATCCTGTAATGCATAAGAAGTAACCAACACCACCGATACATCCAATGAGGATATGTCTAGGGAAGAAACCAACCAATTGGCCAAGACGGAATCTTCCCAAGAGAAGGAAACAAATACCAGTGACGATGGAACTGACTGCATATGTAGTGATTGTAGTTGCAATGACTTCTTTTGGCTTGTCTTCTCCAATCTGAAGAGTGATAGCACCAGCCATCGCATGGAAGAACGGAGTCACTTCAATCATCTCAGAACCGATTCCGGCCCTGAAAGCGGAGCCACCAAGAGAATAGACGAATTGAGAAACAACACAGGAGACGTAAAACATGGAAAGACCAGCAGATCCAAGTTCTGAGAAGAGAGCGTCTCCAATTGGGAAGATGATCATACCATAGGATAAGCCATCAAGGATGTTTAAGAGCAATCCAAGAATGACACCAGGAACGTAGGATAGAAGCTTCATCGGTGCCAAATCGCTCATCTGGAACTCTGGATCCACCTTCTTGACACGTCGTTGAGCCTCTGCATCTGTTCCATGGTCATAGGAATAGTATACTGCTGATGCATTGCCATCGATTAATGAAGCGTTCTCATCTGTGGCTTCCGGGATATCGTGGTGGTGTGGCTCTTCGTCCTCATCTTCGAGAAGCACTTCAGAATTCTCAAAAAGGTCGTCATCAGCAGCGAGGTATGCAGCTTGCTGGTGTACTTCGTTACGCAATTGGTCTTCTCCGGTGTGAGAGCTCCCAGTGTAGGACCGTGTTGAGGAGCTCTGGGCCATGCCGGAGGGCACGTTGAAGCCGAGATAGGACCGTGCGAGATACGAATTGTTGATGTTGGCGTTGTTGGAGTCTTTGAAGGAGGAGGACAGTCCCAGGGAGACGCTGAGAGCCTCTGATAAGGACTGCTGCCTATTTCGAGGGGTGGCCATGGTGTTTGTGGAGCTGTGGTGCTCGCCGTGTCTATGTGTGAGTGGTATGGTTTAAAGGGAATCTGGAACAGGGAGGGACGGGCCGTATATAAGAGGAGGGCACACTGGAGGGACACAGATAGCGAGTGAGATGGTTGGATTGATAGTGGAAAGAGGATCGAGATCTGCCCCGGCGAAAGTGATGAAACGGCGCGCGATGAACTAATTTTGGGGGACCGGAGTGGACATGGAGCCCTCTTGTGCTTGCCTTTAACGGCTGCTCTTTGGACTGTGATAAGCGATGCCGCCTCCGCGAAAAGAAAAAAAAAAAAAAAAAAAAAAAACCTTCTAGACCCTGTAGTCCCGCATTAGAGATCAGGAGACTATCAGGACTATCCAGACCATTGAGTCCCCGGGAGAATCAGACCACGGGACTCATTGTACGAATATTATAACCCGTGCCCACCTTCACAAGACCCCACACACCCGTTGCCCACGCCACTTCCCACCATAAGCACGCAATCAGAACAAGAATAACAACACTCGCATGTGTATCCTAATAACAACAAACGCCCATCCAGAATTCCCCTTCATACTCTGCTCCAACAGGGATGAGTTCCTCTCCAGAGAAACTGCCCTGGCTCAGTATCACACATATGCAAACACGACTATTCTCTCGCCACTCGACATGGCAAGGGCCGAGCATGGGACGTGGATCGCTCTAAATCCCCAGACAGCCCAGCTAGCTGTCCTTGTTAACTACAGAGAAGGCATGAAACTCACTGTGAACCCGGTATCGCGTGGTGTCCTCCCGCTGGAGTACGTTACGAGCCAAGCAAGAAGTAGGAGCGAGTTCCTCAACGAACTTAGATCCAAGTACGGAAGTGATATATTGGAGGAGATTGGTGGATTCAGTCTTCTCTTTGGTCGTATTGGATCTCGTTTTGATATCGTTTCGAATAAGACCGGGGATGACTTCAAGTGCTTCATTGATAAGGAAGTTCATGGATTGAGTAACTCCAAGTTTGACGAACCTTGGGATAAAGTCATTCTTGGTGAAAAGAAATTGCAAGAGATTGTTCAAAAAGCTACAAAGGACAAACAGGAATTGACTGATGATCTGCTAGCGTTACTCTCACTCAACACAATGGGCAACATAACACAAGATTATGAAGCCAACTTCCACAATATTGAGAAATCCATCTACGTCCCTCCATTACTCGTCAGGGGATATAACAGAGGCAACCCAATTGCAGGAAAGTACTACGGTACAAGAACACAGACCGTCATAATTTTGGATAAAAATGGCCATCTCACATACGTTGAGAGAAACTTGCATTCTAGTGATGACTTATCCGAGGAACCAACCATCCAAACATTCGAAATGGATGTTCCCATGGAGTAAGTACACTATACTTCTTTTTTTCTAACCATGTATTGATGTGGTGGGAGCAAAAGTCCACTGTACTGTACTACTTGTACTAACTGGATATAGACAACCAGAGGTTATCAATGATATTTAAGAGAACACCTCTCCATGTTATAGCATATGAATTTTACGACACGAATAATAATAAACATTGAAAAGATCAATGAGATAACATGTTAATAGTGTAGTGATCTCTGCTGGTATTCCTGGTATCCGGTTGGGGCGCAGATTAATCTTCTCATCCCACAATGACAGAAAATGTAGCGTAGAAATATATCAGCTCGATCTCAAAGGACCTTATATATCAGTTGAAAATAAAGCACTTTTACCATTCTCTATCCGTGGGAATAGTATAACCTGCCGAAATGAGCGAGTCTGGGAGGGCACCAATCAGCGAAAGAAGACTGCGCCGTGATTGGATGCTTAGGGGGTTCCAACCACTTGAGCTGGAGGTGCAAGCCAGTGCAACCCATGCAACCATGAAGGAAACAATTCGTCCAATGTTGCGTGGAGCTGACGAGGATAAGGAGTACTCAATTGAAGATGTCAAGGGGAGAGACGAAGATTCACAGTATGAGCTCACAGTGGTTACCTTTGACAGTGTTAACAAAGTCACTATCTACCACAGGGCGTTTGCACTTGATAAGTTATCTGACAGAGCACAGAATGCCTATCGCAAGTCTAAGCCATCCAAGAGTATACTTAAGTATAAAAATAGGAATTCTACTGAGTTGGATGGTACCAGTGAGGGGGTTTTGAAACTCAGCGACACTGATGAAGATGACGTTCCTGCTCATGAGACTGCTAATTTGACAGAGGAGGAGAAGAGACTCAAGCGAGAGCAACAAATCTTAAGCTATTCTCTTAATGCAAGATAGGGCATGGGTGAGAATAGAAGGATATGGATTGTTAATGCATGTTAATAACAGAAAATATAAGGTTTTGACCTGCAACTTCCTCAGAGGAGACCACTAAGAAGGTTCTACCTAGTATACATAGATCACAAAACTATCATTTCAAACCACTCAGTTGTTCAGTATTGATGTTTCTAAAATATTGCTGTGAGATCAGAGAACGGTGCAGCCAGAAAATGGCCGCGGTGGGAATACTGTCTAAATCTCGACGAAAACACAAAAGCGCACAGTACACAAGAACTAGAGGAGATACAGAGAAAAACTTGGGGCATTTCATGATCCTCAAAGGCTGATCTTTCCAATCATGCAAAGAATAAAGCTATATAGTTAATAATGATCCCAGATCCAATTAATCTTCTCAGTACCTTGACACTTACAAAATCTTCTCAAAATTCCACCAAATCGAAGCTTGATACCTAGGAACAGAAATCTCTGGAATTACTCTCAAACAATGGTGGCGTAATGATTTAAGGGAGTTGGCTCCCTCTTGTGAACTTTCTTCCTTTTTAGTTAGTGCTATACAAACGCAAGATGGCTAATAACGACTTCCCCTACGATCACGCACTCATTGAACTTCCAGGTTTGAATATCGACAGCAGTTATAGAGTCCTCAGAAGTATCTCTGGGATACCAGAGAATAACTTCCAACTCAAAAGCGTGAGAATCCGAAATGCTATAACGACTGAAGAGCAATTCAGAACAGTTTACCCTAAGAGCTATGACAAGGAAGTCGGATTAAGAGGCAGACAGATGGTGCCTCTCGAAAACAAGGACTACAGTTTTGTTTCCGATGATCTCTTCCGTCAAGCCCATCTGTGTTACAAGACCCAGGCGGATCATGTAACTAGAGGTATCAAGATGAACACACATATCCTTTGTCCATACATTCATAAAGATGGAGAGAAGATGTGTTTTGATACCTTGAGTTCAGAGTATGTGCATCACATGGAAAACGTCCATGGTGTCACACGTAATAATGTTGTTGTTGACCCTTTGGTCGGATTTACACCATGTGCTAAGAAATTGAACAGATATTCAAGATCTCTGACAGTGAAGGAGTACATGTTGGCTTGTATTTGTCCATACAAGAATGCCGAGGGTTATATTTGTATGAGCGTGATTGAGTATAACCTTAAGAATGGAGATGGGTTTAAATCTTATCTTAGACATGTCAAGAAGTGTCATTTTGGAAAGAATAAGCAGACAGATTATCTCCAATATGAAGCTACGGATGTCTTTGTTCCATTTAATAAAGAGCAGTTCCTTAGTGCTTGGGAACGAGTACAAAGAGAAAACAGTGGATTCGTACCAGAGATAAATATCTTGACTAATGAGCCGATCAAGTATGTCATTTCCTCAAATTTCGCTAAAAATAACTTGGATGCACCTCCTCCATTTGCACTTCAAGAGTCTGGAGGCCATAACCTTGGCGATGCTCACCTGTACAACTACGGAGATCTCGCTCTCCCAAACACAGTTGACAGCATGGCTGTTCCTAGTCAACCCGAGATCATGCCAGATACAACGTCTGATGTCTATTTAGATGGTGTATTCCCAGGTACTTCCTTCGATGGTCAGCCTCCTTTGCCTTTTTACGAAACCCCTTGCAGCTCTCAACAGTTGGGTTCCCTTCCGGGATTTCCTGTTCAGATGCCTGATCCTCAGCAAACACAATCATGGAATCATGATTCTCAGACTGGGATGGTTGGTTCTTCCGTCAATCATGAGGAAGAACAAAAGGCGGTGGATATTGAGGGTGAGCAACTTCTGGTATATACTGAGGATGAGCAAATGCTGGAAGATGTTTTGGGTGGAGGGCAAATGGAGGGCACTAGCTTTGAACAGTATTTTGTTCAAGAAGAACATTCTTATGAAGAACAGGATTACAATGTTGATGGGGATAACCAAATCCACGGGGTGGAAGAGCTGGAAGGGGTTGAAGTCGTTGAAGATGTTCAAGAAGTTCAAGAGCTGGCTGAGGGGGACAACGAACCCGCACTGCCACTCCCAAGCGATATGATGCTGAACCCATCGAGCTTTGACATCTACCTAAGTTCGTTAGAGTCTTATACCTTGTCTGAGTTGCAGTCCTGGTGATCATTATCTATATATTCGTACACTAAATCTTATGGCATTATGACCAACTCATCAATAGATCCTGGAGTTTAGAACTTGATAAGCTTTTTTGATCCCACAGAAACATGGCGCGCACCAAAGAATCCAGCGGAACCAAGACCATATAGAACAGCACAGTAGACGATGAATGCATTGTATCTTGGGATAGTACCTGGACCAACAATTGCACCACCTGCGGAAATTGCAGCCAACATAACAGTGGAAACGACCAAGTACATCGTAGCATAACGTTTTCCAAACTCCTCTGTACGGGAGATCTGACCAAGGCAAACAGGAACTAAGGACTGCACTGATCCCGATGTGAATCCATAAATAGCAGCATATGCATAGAGAGCAGCAGAATATTGTCCTAATGGGAGCCAAATGGTGACAAGAAGGATGGAACACAGTGCACAAACAACAATACAAACGTTAAAACGACCAAGGTATCGATCTGCAAGGTATGCTGGGATGTATCTACCAAAGATACTAGCAGAGTTGGAAATTGGGACAAGCAGGTACGCCATATCATCAGAAAAGCCTCTTTTAAGGGCATATGAAGAGAAGTAGATAGATGCAACCATTAGTGCACTGTCTGACATTGCCGTCGCAAAGCAGGTCAGGATGAATCTCGGTTCTTTGAAAGCTTTGAGGGAGAACACATCATCAATGTAGACTTTTCTAAACTTTTCCCAGGAATTTATAGGCTCAGTGGATTGTCTGAATCTCTCTTTGGTGAAGAATATAGAGACGGCAGAGCAAACGAGTGAGAAAAGAGCCAGGAGTCTCATTGACCACTTGAACCCGATGGAAGGATAAAGTTGTCTCAACATGATAGAGATCACAATACCACCAATGGATCCTCCAATAGATGCGATACTTGTGGCTGTTGCTCTCTTTTCATTGAAATAATGCGTGACAACACCAACAAGCGGAGATATCATCATACCGTTACCGAAACCGGCCACAACACCAAGGCCAAGAACGAACTGGTACATCTCTGTAGCATTAGCAGTCGCAAAGATACCACCGCAAAATGCTATAGTTCCAATGATCAAAGGGCTTCTACTACCTCTTCTATCAAAAAAGGCGCCTGAAAAGGTCTGGGAGGCAAAGGTGATGAAGTTGTAGATGGAGAAAATCCAGGAGACTGTAGAAGCAGAAAGACCAGAAAGCTGATGGGACGAAACGTATGCTTGGATAGTACCAACTGCATTCAAGAGACCAAAAGCAGGTATCAACCCCATAAAGGAACCGAAGACGACCAGATATGCCTTGAGACCACCTTCCGGATAAGTGAGCTCATCCGTCGGTTCATCATCTATGGGGGATGGATAACGATCCGAGGAACTGCGTCCGTTGTTAGCCAATTCAATAGTTTCCGGAAACGAATGTTGATCTTGAGAGATGATTGATTCTCTATTTGAGCGTGCAAGTGAAGATAAATCCACCGTGCGTTCGAATGTGATCTTGGCCTGCTGTGTGACTCCCTTTGAGGAGTCAAGAGGCGAAGAGACGGACATGAAAGGTGCTCTCCAGACTGTTTAAAAGACGATAACCAGCCAACTGGCAACAGAGTGCAAAAAGAGCCTGTCCAACCACCAGAATAAACGGCAACAACTTCAAGAAAAGAGTTGTGAGTCAGTTGGAAGAAGAACCGGAAGACGTACAGTCCCGCGCTTTCCAGCAGGACAAAACATCAACACCGAAAAGCATTCCACTGCACCACCACAACAATGGCCACCGAACACAATTAACAACGATGGAGATCAGAAATGACGACCTCCAGTCAGTTGCCCTTATGGCTGACTCCCTGGCTGATTCTCTCCAGCTCTCGCGTGCAAAAGTGAGCCGTATTGAGGACCTTATCAGTGCCATAGCGCGTTCCTCTGGAGTAGAGGTCCCACCACACATGCCCTTCGTTGAGGAAGAGGTGAAAACTGAAGAAGAACAAGAGATTGAGAGACTAAAGAAGGAGAATATGCAACTTCTATTGGACATACAACGAGAAGATTATCTATCCAAACAGTGGAACTCATCGATCAAGCAAAACGAACGTCTCCTTGACACCATTGCTGAATGGGCCGGCTCACGAGAAGCAAAACTTAAGATTTTCTATGATGAGCCTAAGAAGATCTTCAAGATCCGTATGGAAGAGCATATACACAGTACTATGATGCTTGAGGATGATGTGGCTGAGTCTAAAGAAGATATTGCTCGTCTGGTTAGCCTCATTCAAGAGTTACAAGTATTGATAGAAGAGGATCAAGAGAACGTCCCTAAGATAACACAAAACAGGGAACTTGCTATCAAAAAGGTGAAAGATCTACAGGAGAGATATGTGCAAACCCTCTGATCATATGTAATGATCCCTAAAGCGCAACATGTGCTACGAATAATTGTCATGTCATAACGAACTTATAATGTATTGCTGTTCATACTTCATATATCATGCGATGCTCGTAGTTATCATTTCAATGCCAATACCAAATAAACCCAATAAATATAAAAAAAACTCGTTAACCTTGCTTCACCTTTTCATGAACAACGGAAGAAGTCTCGTTCTCATCCTTTGACTTGCCCACATCCTGATCGATTCTATCATCACAACGACCAAACAACGATTCCCAAGCATTAGAGAACCATTTGGAAGCACCAAACTGGTCAATCATCTTCCAGTACTTGTAAATTCTCTCCTTATCAAGACGGTAGGATCCTGGTGGCCCATCACAATTGGACGAGGCCTGAGATGCCTTCGCTTCTAGAGGACAAGTAGCATAGATTGCTGATTCAAGACCTTTAACTTTTCTGACAAAGTTATCAACACTGTCTTGTGTATCACGGACTCTTGTGGAAAGAAGTCTCATCTCGTATTCCAATCTTGCGCCTGTTGCTTGGATATCTTCAATCTTCAGATGGAATCTCTCATCACTTTGAAGTCTCAAGTCACACTGATGCATCACGGGCTTAGAACGCTGCCAAAGCGTGAATAGTGAGCCCTTGGCATTATCCAACTTGGATTTGTGCTCCTTCATCTGTTTGCAGTACTCAGTCCATTGTGTCTTGTTATCAAATACAAACCGTTCAATATTCTTCACTTTCTGAGCAAGCTTCTCAGCAACTATAATTGGGCTCTCCCATCTCAGGCAGCTATCTTCAATCAATGAGAAACTCTTGGAGCGTTTCAGTAGACGATTCTCAGAAGCTTGTGAAGATAAGGGAACAATGTGATTCTCATAACCCAACTGACTGGAATTCACCTCACATGCCAAATATGGATAAGAAAGGCGTCTTTGGAGACAACGTTTAAACGATTCATCATCGCTCATAGTCTTCAAAGCTGCACATGTTGCCGGTGGGATGATGCTATCATGTGTTGAGGCTTCACAGAGTGCAGGCTCGTCAACATCTGCAAGAGATTCACCAATGGCATGCTTATCGTGATCCTTCTTCTTTGAGAGAGACGTTGTTGAAAATGCCAGTGACAGTCCATCATCAACTTGAAGCCTCTTTGGTAATCCTCTGATCTTGCCAACTCCTGATTTCAATGTTGAAGGAACCATCAATGTCGTCGTCGGCTGTGGGCCACGCGAGATGTAATATTCAAACTGCTTCAAATCCGAGACGTCACCTTTACCAAGCCAGAGATATTCAAGTCTTGGGCTGCAATTAAAGTACTTTATTTGCTTCTCCAGATCTGTTGTTAATACCTCTTTGGCAATCTGTTCCGAACTCTGTTTACCAGAAATATCATGCACTGTCGATTTGACAACCTTCTTCAACTTGGAAATATCTGATGTCGATGTCTTAGATGTAACCCTGAATAACTTATCCACAGTTATTGGATCAAGGCACCAAGTTCTTGTCAAGTTGTATTGTTTCTGGAATTTTCCCACGTTGACTCTGAAACTGAAGTAGTTGAATGGCTCCTTTGGGAAGTCAACGGATGCCATATCCAATCTGTAGTGGCAACTGAGAACAAACCCCAAGATGGCTGCTAGTGTTGTAGGTCCCAATATACCGTCTTTTGGAGTGATTCCAAAATGGAATGATCCAAATAAGTTCCACCAATCCTCGATCTTCTTTTCAGTCTCATTACAGAGCAATCCATCAACAAAAAGAGGATCTAGCAGCTTGAAATCAACGAGACAAATCTGCACCAATGTCACAATCTCCTTAACTGCATATGTGATGTCAACTTTTGGATGTGTCTTATAAATCTGTCTGAACTTGTCTTCACACACATCGGAAGGTGCACAGAGGAACAGAGCGGATCTTCCACCACAGTTCATTCTTCTCAGGTTCACATTCACTTTGAATAGATCCCAAATATCGAGAATGCAACCACATGGGACTGGAATTAAGTTCAAGTTCGATGGGAATGATGAAATATTAGTGATAAACATGTACCCATGTTCTGTCTGTTTGAGCTTAGCTCCTGACTGTTTGATCTCCCCGAGGAATCTGTTGGTCTTATCCGACCATTTTGATGAGTCCCTTGGGAGCCGTACGCAACCAGCTTTGATCTTATGAAGACTGTCACCTGTATATGATGTAATGACAGTAGAATATCTTCTTTCACATGCCCATTGCTCCACAATGTATATCTCGAATCCTGTGATCTCGACAGTCTTGTACTCTGTCTTGGAGAATATGTCATCAAGGGCTTGTAAATCAGGGAAGACGTAGAGCTCAGTCTCTTGCTCCTCGTTATCCTCTGCATCAGTTGTCTCATTTGTGAACAACAGACTCCCCTGACTCAAACCCCTGTCATGTTTCTGTGAAATTGTGCGAAGGGGATCCAACCGCTGTGAATGAAGGTGCTCATCCAGCGTGGATGTTGAGCGTGATATGAGATACTTGGAACTCGGGCTCTGCGGAGAATGCAACAGGTCAACCTGCGAAACCGAAGGTGCCATGTCTGCAGAATATCCTTGTGTTAGGTGAGTTATGTGACTGTGGGTAGGAAACTGTTAACAATAGGGTTAAGGTGTGGGAGTGCTTAAGGGGGTGATCTTTGGAGGAGAAGGCAATGCTCCTTGCGCGGGAAACTAGGCATATCGAGGGGTGTCCGGGTGTAAAGTCAAAATCTGATAAAAATTGATAAACTCCCAGATACGGAAGTATTCCAAATATAGGGGTAGTTTCCGCGAAATTACGTAGATCGACCTTCTCACCTGGAAAAACGGTCCTCTATCGTGTACTTTTACACGGGCCAAGTTTCTACTCCTTCATAAGCCTACATACAGGTCTTCACGACAGGTTCCAAACACACATAGGAGACCATTACCATGGCCACAGAAGAGGCTATTTTCCGTAAGTTACTTTCCCGCAGAATACTCTCACACGCTTACCGCCCAAAGGACACGCGACAATGCCTCCTTTATCCTGGAGTCGCAGGGTTCCAATTCACTGATGACAGCATGGCATGACAGGCGGTTAGCACTGGAAACGCAAGATATGAAGCAATTACTAACACCGCCCTTACAGGCTCAGCGGATATGAGTCTCGTGGAGATTTACATCCCCACCGAGAAGGCGAGAGACATCGTACTAAAGCTCGGCGACTTGGGGAATATCCACATGACTGATATGAACAAGGATGTCAGTGCCTTCCAGAGAATGTTTGTCAAAGAACTCAGAAAGCTTGATAACACGGAGCGTCAACTCCGTTACTTCGAGACAGTCATTCAAAAACAACATAATTTGCTCATCTCATACAACCCATTATTGGTGTTGCAATCTGGGATGACTATGGCCAATATTGAGCAGCTCACATCAGATATCCAACTCATGGAGGGCAGAGTTTCTCAATTGGTTGGTTCGTATGATGAATTGAATAAGAAACACTCTACCTTGTTGGAGAAGAGACAGGTTCTCAATGGCTCCAGAGTCTTCTTCGAGGGAAACTATGAAAGAAACGCCAGAATCAGTATAGACCAAGTGGACAATGCACCTCTTCTTTTGGAGCAGGAGAGTCTCGAAGCAGGAATTCAATTGTCCAACTTGCAAGAATTGGCTTTGAACTACGTTGTTGGATCAATCCCAAGAGCAAAAGTGGATATTCTTAACAAAATTTTGTGGAGAGCATTGAGAGGTAATTTATTTATGAACCACACACCTCTCGAGGACCCAATCCTGGACCCACGTACGGGAGAAATGGTTGAGAAAGACGTGTTCATTGTCTTCACACATGGTGAATTGCTTCTCTCGAGGGTCAGAAAGATTATCGATTCCCTTGATGGAAACGTTTACAGTGATGTTCATTCTGACAGCGAAGCATACCACAGAGAGCTTCAATTCATCAACACACAGATGACAGACCTCGATCAAGTTGTTGAAGGAACACACGCACTCTTGCATACTGAGCTCTTCTTTATCGCAGATATGATGCAGACATGGAAAGCTATAATCAAGAGAGAAAAGATGGTGTACACGGCTCTTAACATGTTCAGAGAGGAATCGCGTGGTTTGGTTGCTGAAGGTTGGGTTCCAACATCAGACATTGACATTATCAAAACTGCACTTTCCGGTGTCGATGGTCCAGGTAATGCCGTTCTTTCCGTCGTCACCACTAATTACGCCCCACCAACCTTCCACCGTACCAACAAATTCACAGCTGCATTCCAATCTATTGTTGATGCCTACGGTATTGCCACATATCAAGAAGTCAACCCTGGTCTTGCTACGGTTGTTACTTTTCCATTCATGTTCGCCATCATGTTTGGTGACTTGGGTCACGGATTTATCGTCTTCCTCGTCGCTTTGGCCCTTGTCTTGAATGAGAAAAAGCTTCAGCATCAGAAAAAAGATGAGATCTTCGACATGGCCTACAGTGGTCGTTATATCATTTTGCTGATGGGTCTCTTCTCTATGTACACTGGTCTCATGTACAACGATATCTTCTCCAAATCAATGACTTTGTTCAAGTCCGGCTGGAAATGGCCAGAAAACTTCAGAGAAGGTGAGACTATCACTGGTGAGAGCGTTGGCATTTATCCATTTGGTTTGGATTGGGCATGGCACGGAACTGAAAACAACTTGATCTTCACAAACTCATACAAGATGAAACTTTCCATTCTCATGGGTTTCGCACATATGACTTACTCCTTCATGTTCTCCCTTGTGAACTACAGACACAAACACTCCAAGGTTGATATCATTGGTAACTTCATTCCAGGTTTGATTTTCATGCAATCCATCTTCGGTTACCTTTCCTTGACAATTATTTACAAGTGGAGTCGTGATTGGGTTGCCATGGGCCTTCCAGCACCTGGTTTGTTGAACATGCTTATCAATATGTTCCTGTCTCCAGGTAATGTTGAAGACCAACTTTATTGGGGCCAGGCCTATGTCCAGGTCTTACTCGTTCTCATGGCACTCGTTTGTGTTCCTTGGCTCTTGTTATACAAGCCAATGACATTACGTAGAGCCAACAACAATGCCCTTGAATTGGGTTACTCAAGTCTGGGTGATCAACATCATACTGCCACCGTTATGGACAATGATGAAAATGCTGGTGAGGACTTGCATGTTTCCCGTATGGCAGAGCCAGAGGAATTCAACTTTGGTGATATCATGATTCACCAAGTCATCCACACAATTGAATTCTGTTTGAACTGTGTTTCCCACACAGCTTCTTACTTGAGATTGTGGGCCTTGTCCTTGGCTCACGCACAGTTGTCTTCTGTTTTGTGGACAATGACTATCGCCAATGCCTTTTCCTCTGAGGATTCTGGTAGCCCATTCCAGGTTGCCAAAGTTGTAATCCTGTTTGCCATGTGGTTCTCTCTGACAATTGCCATTCTGGTCATGATGGAGGGTACTTCTGCCATGTTGCACTCTCTCCGTTTGCATTGGGTTGAGGCCATGTCCAAGTTCTTTGAAGGTGAAGGTTACGCTTATACACCATTCACATTTGCCCACCTTAATGACAATGATGAGTAACTGCTCCGCACAAGGGCTGGGATTTATAGATGATTCTACAATACGACACAAACAAACATGTACAACTAAAGGTACATCAACTTGTAGATTGACTGAGTGCACTGTATAAACTTTATGAATTTGTGCAGTTCAGGCAGTTGCACAATGAGCCTCGCCAGACTCGTGGGCAGCTTTTATAAGTGTCTGAGCTGATGAGACAAACATGGTGACGAAGCCAAAGATAATGGTTCCATAGTAAGGAATCTTCTTCTTCCATGATTTAGTTGCACCTGTGATCTTCAAGTTGCACATTGGTGGAAGAATAAAAGCCATAATGGAGGCAGCAACAGCACCGATGAGTTCGAATAGAGCCCCCAAGTTACAGGTCAAGAGCGATGGGATCATAGTGGAGAGAACGAGAACAGTGGTGAATAAGATATGTGCTGGTCTGCTCAATTCTGGACTCTGTTTGTGATTAATGTAGTAAAGATCACGAAGAACATCACGTAAAACAAACAATTCAAGTGGGTAAGTCGTAACCATGTTGAAGCCAAAGCAGAAACGCGCAATGTTCACGATGTTGTCATCACCAGGGAAGTTGTTAAGGATGTTTCCTTTAGTCTTATCCTTGAATATGATAAATCCTCCAAATCCAATAAGACCAAGTGCAATCATGGATACAAAACAACTTGCATGTGTAAGTTTTGCGAATCTGTTCAAACTTGGGTTCTTGAGCGAGTGGAAGATGAAACTGGTATTGTGGTGACACACCAGGGCAAATGAGATGACAGACACACCTTGGAAAATTCTTGGGGTGATGAAGAACTTACCCAGTGACAACTCACCACGATACTCAGATGGAAGTTGTGGGCCTCTTATTAGAACAATCAAGATGATAACGGCCATACTCACAAGAGCTAGCGCACTAGCCTTGGCCAACTTGGAGATGTCTTTACTCAATGAGAGTGGGAATGAAACACACACTGTCACCAGAACAATAATAACGTTTCTTCCAAATAAGAAGGACAAAAATGCAGAATCTTTATATGATGGGATGAATGCTCGTAGAATATGTGGGAAAGTATCACCGATAATAATACAGAAGCCAATCGATCCTCCATAGGCAAAGAGTGCTTGTGTGAGGATGATCACGATCTTTCCGGTTTTGCCAAAGCAGTGCTCAACTGTATCCTGGTATGAGGTTTTCCCTGATAGTTTCAAGTTGATAACGATTAATCGTATTGTGAAATCGACAAGAATGGCCAATACAACGAGGGCGATGGACCCTCCAATGATACCACAATTCATCATTGCGAAAGGAGTTCCAATGGCGCCTGCGCCTAAAATGGAATTCGCCATGTTCATAAATGCCATTTTCAGATTTGACTTGTTAATCTGATCCAACTGGAAAGGTTCCACTTCTTGTTCAGGGTCCTCCAGATGCCCTTGAACTTCGAAATCAAGAGACTCAAGATCCGAAAAGTTATCAAGCTCGAAACTTAGTCGGTCATCGTTATCGTCATTGCCTCCACCCTGTGGAACGTTTTTGTATCTGGGCAGCGACATGGTGCTAACCGATCTAGCGTTGTGCAAGGTATGTCTTCTTCGTGTTGTAAGAGCAGAATGGAGACGGATATATCTGTTTGATCTTCTGACGTTACACTACCGAGAAGCAGCAGCAAATACAAAAAAAAAAAAAAAAAAAGTTACTGAGCCGCATTCTATGGCAGACAATGTGGGGAAACTCTACTCATGAAAGCGCTTTGAAGGGGCATTAATTGGTTCGTGAGTATCATGTCGTTCTATCCAGGACCCTTTCGTAAAGCTTGGAGAGTTCATAGTGGAATCCCTCGATGTTTTGCTTCTCAAAAGTGTCTGCAACAGTGACTCTTGTTCTCTCAGCAATAGCCATTAGTCTCACGGCTTCCGTACGGCTCATGGTCTTTCCTCCAGGAATTGTTCCATCGATCAATCTGGCAAATTTGGCATCCAAAGAATCAAGAAGCTTTAATAGTTGTACTGCAGTTTCTGAGTCTTTGATTTCCAATCTTCCAAGATAGTCCAAGATGTCATTAGCCATCGAGATGAGGTAGTCGACTTGTCCAAACAATGGCGTTGCCAGTTGAGAGTACGTCTCCTGACTTGCCACCGGTGCATTCTTCGGTTCAATGGAAAGCCATATAAATGAAAGAAGTTGAGTGAGATCGTCGAGGAGCTCGGTTAGTGTCGTGTATCCAGTCTCTTCATTCAGCCCATGTGATTGTACAAAGCGACGTCTTATTTGGAGTAGACGATCATCAAGGTAGTTAATAAACTTTGACTGCTGGGCATTCGAGAGACGACGATGACGAGTCCATACAGAATTAGGGCTGCCATTTCCTGCTGGTGAGGGTACAATTGTTGGTTCAAAGTCCTCTCTTTGATCAAGATGCATGCTTGGTGTACCATCTGTATCTTCCTCCATTGCTTCTGCACTCACCTCTTCGGCAACAAAGCCATTGCCCTCGATCTGAGCTGAGTCCTTTGGCACATCATTATCAGCTTCTTCAAGATCAGGATTGAGATCCATGAAATCCATTTCCTCTTCAGACAACTCTGTTTGTGGGAGCCTGCTGGCTACTTCTGAGTCCGGGGCTGGCAGCGGTGGCGAACCAGGGGCATCGCTGTAATCCATAGTGTGTGTAGTTCTTGTGCGTAATACTTGCAATGTGACAATATGTGTGGATGTTCACTCGGATAGCTTATCCAGGGTTCTGCAGTGGAAGTAGTTGGGGTTAAATACGGAGAAGTTGTCTAAGCGAATAAACCTGGAGAAGCATCTGACTGTGAGGCAGCCTCAAGCACTTTTTCCTCCCCTGAGGGCCCGGCTGACCTGGTAACGTGTTTCTGTTGACACCCACGGAACAGCCGGCAACTCTACTTCGATTGGGTTCTAGAAACTTTTGCCTTTTCTGTGTACTGTGTAGATCTGTAATTCACTTGTGATGCTCCATTGAAACAATTAATAGCTATACTCGCAGCTCATCGGGAAGAGATGACTTTTGGTACACCCACGACCATAGTCGCGGAAACACAAAAAAAGGAAGTGGGCGAGACCGGAGTCGAACCGATGACCTTCTGCTTGCAAACCAGCGTTCTAAATTCAAATCCGAAAACAGTGCGCTGACGTAATATATGACTATTCATGATATTTTGATTATTACCTATAGCAGCTGATATTGGAGGTGCATGGAGAAGTGATTGTTATAGACATGTTTCAAATTCATTGAAGTATATGCTGTAAAGATTAAAAGTGGATTCGGTATGTACAAGAGGAGTTAAGTTTTAACACTGGAACCTAGCGCTCAGATCAGGCCGTGATTCTCTGAGATAGCTGCAATAATGTCGTTCCTTGCAACAAGGCCACTGTCATAGGGTTTAGATACACGCCCCTGGGTTTTGAAGACACATAAGCTTTTGGGTCATAATCATCAGAGTCCGGTTGCCGCTGTAATCTAGGGATCTGGAGGAACATGAGTGGGATGTCACTTCGATCCATCTGTTCTTGAGCCTGCGTGGTGAGCATTGAGGGTGAACACATGATTCCCAGGGTAGTATATTTGTCTCTTGGACGAACATTATAGTCAAAAATCCCAGAAAGCTCTCGGATTTCCTTTGCTTTTATCTTTGCGGTGAAACTCTTGCATTGAACAAGAACATCCATCTTGTGCGACTTTCTCCGAGCCATTGGTTTGATCTGCCTACCACGGACGCGTAATGGAGTTGGCTCTGAATCAGTGATGTAAGGCTCAATATCCCATGTTGCACCCAAGTCTTTTCCATTGTCATATGCCCCACCAAAGTAGACGACATCTTTCATCTTCAACAGCCGTGAGAGCTCATTCTGGACGTGCAGCTCGTAGAGCGTTCCCTTGAACACGTTCGTACTGATCTTAACTTGATTCTGTTGTGCATGTAAGAGATATTTGGCTATACTACTTAGTGCTGTGGATCTTCGTGAGGACATGGACCTTTCGTAGTACCAGTGTGGGCTTGTGATGTGGTGCACACGAATGGTCTCGTGTTGAGGTGGAGAAAACGCGTCGCGAGTTGAGCCCAAGACAAATAACACACACACGGATCTAAACTTCAGCTCCACTGCAAAACACCCTTAACAGCAAGGGACTATACAAGACTTGTATTTCATTTCACCGGTTGGTCGTCTTCTCAATATTCACACACATAAACATGAGCTCGAAAAACTCTTCGAAAGAGTCCTTTGTTGATGCATCTGCCGACGCAGTCAAACCTGCCCCTGACGACATTGAGGGAGTCCCAAGAGAAGCACCACTTTCCACGCCTGTCAAAGGTACAGCAGGAAAGTTTCCCAATGCAGATGACTCACAGATAAATGGAAAGACTGTCACGATATTTGACGTTGCCACCGAGATCGAGACAATGCTTCAAGATATCACGAAACAGGTGGAAGACAACGACGCACTGATACGGGAGAAAGTCGACTCGATTAATAAGAAACTAGATAAGATTGAGTCTAAGGTTGGTGGATCAAAGTAAATTAGAGAATTATTACGGCATTTATTTGGGAATTTTGGCAACATGCTCTGTAGTTGAGACCCGCGAGACCTTTGGAGAAGGGTATACACCCGGACACCACAATAAATCTTCGATCGCCATCGCTTGTATGCGGCCTTCATATAGAACTAACCTCTTAACAGTATAAACCCACGGTATAGAAGATAGTGCTGAATATTTCAGTGAGAGTATCACTAGCACAAAATGGCTAAACCACAAAAGTCAAAGAATTCTCTTCGTCGAGAAAAGAAAAAGCTCAAGAAGCTTGAACAACAGAACGGAGTAGAGGAGCCTTCAACCACAACAACAGTAACAGTTAAGGAGGAAACGGTACCCAAGAAGAAACAAGAGAAGAGAGATGTTGAAATGGCTGTGTCAAAGTCAGACGAGACCACAGGGAAAATGTTTGAGTCTGAAATGGACAAGTTCTTGTCAATGCCGGAGTTTTCTCAATTCAAGCATGTCTTTGATAGATTCCATATGGAGGAAGCTGACGCCCATGAAACTCCAGATAAAGGTGAGATTATGGAGAGTGATGGCGAAGATATCAAATCTGATGATGAGGAAGGCGATAACGACAAGCCACAGATCAGCAAGAAAAAGCTACGAAAGGCGAAGAAGATGCCACTTGCAGAGCTTAAAGCAAGGGTCAAGAATCCAGAAATTGTACAATGGTATGATGTGGATGCTGCAGATCCAGTTCTTGTTGTTGATATCAAGTCACATAAAAACTATGTTCCAGTTCCAGCTCATTGGCAATTCAAGCGTGAATACCTCTCAGGAAGACGCGGATTTGAGAAGAAGGCATTCGAATTACCAAGTTTCATCAAAGAGACCGGTATCACTGATATGAGAGATACTACACAAGAAGATGAGTCAACTATGAAGCAAAGACAGAGACAGAGAGTGCAACCAAAGATGAACCGCTTAGATATGGATTATCAGAAACTTCATGACGCCTTCTTCAAGTTCCAGACAAAACCAAAGCTCTTGCCTTATGGTGATGTTTACTATGAAGGTAGAGAGCTTGAGGAGTTCGATTTTTCACAGTATAAGCCTGGTGTTGTGTCAGATGAATTGAGAGCTGCTCTCGGTGTTCCAAAGGGAGTTACTCTACCATGGGTTGCCAAAATGCATCAGCTAGGACCTCCTCCAAGTTATCCTGATCTGAAATATCCGGGTTACAACATTCCAATTGAACAGGAAGATACTACTGTTGTTGAAGCCCAACTTGTGGATATGGATAATGTTGAGAGAGAGCCATTTGGAAAGCTTCTTGCTGTGTCTGAAAGCGAAGAGGAGGAGGAAGAGATGGAAGAGGACCAAGAAGAAGGTATGCCAAAATACGATGAAGATGAAGAAGAAGAGGAAGAAGAACCAGTTGTTGTGGATGATGTGGCTGAAGATCCAACAGTTGTAGAGGAAACGCAGGAGAACAGTGATGAAGAGGATGTTCCTCTTGCGGAGATTGAGTTCCAGTCGCGTGAGCAGGAGACCGAAGAGGTTGAACCTAAGAAACTATATCAGATTATTAAGGAGAAGGCTTCATCTGATAAGGGATTTATGTCTTCAGGACGTACCTATGAGCTTCCTACGAATAAGAGAAAGAGTGATGGAGGAGAGGGTGTTGCTTCCAAACGTGTTAAGAAAGAAGAGCCAAAGGCCAGTGCTGATGATGAAGAAGACGAAGACGACGAAGAAGGAGGTAAGTTCAAGTTCTGATTTACAATCTAATGACCGCATCCAACGAATGAAAAGGCACCAAAAGTAGAATCTCAAAACTCCGATACTATGCGGGGGAGACGGCCCACGGGAGACTAATATACATAAACACCCCAATTAGGCAGTTTCCCTCTTCCAGAATTCGCGACTTCGCAACTGTTCGCGAATTTTTTTCTGGCCGCCCCGCAACGGCGCCAGCCAGTAGAAAGCAGAGGAGATCGCCCCTTCAAATCGCCCCACAACATCAACAAGCTCAGCACAGACAAGCAAACAGCGCACGCAGCACACGAACAACAACGATACACAAACGATGCTTTCCCGTATCAAAGCCCTGCGTCCGCTTGCCCGTCGCTTCTCCCAGTTTGCGCCTCTGCGGGCCGAGGTGGAGGTCACTATCGACAACGTGAAGGTCATGATTGAGAACGGCTCGTCCATCATCCAGGCCTGTGACAAGGCGGGTGTTACCGTCCCAAGATATTGTTACCACGACAAGCTCTCCATTGCAGGTTCCTGTCGTATGTGTCTTGTCGACGTCGAGAAGGCTCCAAAGCTTGTGGCGTCTTGTCATTTCCCGGTCAGGGAGGGAATGGTTGTCCACACCAACTCCGAGCGTGTAAAGAACTCCCGTGAAGGTATCACCGAATTCCTTCTCCAGAACCATCCATTGGACTGTCCAGTCTGTGACCAGGGTGGTGAGTGTGACTTGCAAGAGCAATCTCTCAGATACGGATCCGACAGAGGTAGATACAAGGATGTTGCCGGTAAGAGAGCCGTTGAGAACAAGGCCATTGGCCCATTGATCAAGACCTCTATGAACCGTTGCATTCACTGTACTAGATGTGTGAGATTCTTGAACGATATTGCCGGTGCTCCAGAGTTTGGTACTTCTGGACGTGGTAACGACATGCAAATTGGAACATATGTCGAGAGAAACTTGAACTCTGAGTTGTCTGGTAACATCATTGACCTTTGTCCTGTTGGTGCATTGACCTCTAAACCATATTCATTCAAGGCTAGACCATGGGAATTGAAGAGAACTGAGACTATTGATGTGATGGATGCCGTTGGTTCTAATGTTAGAGTTGATTGCAGAGGTATTGAAGTCATGAGAGTGTTGCCAAGATTGAACGACGACGTCAACGAGGAGTGGATTTCTGACAAGACTCGTTTCGCCTGTGATGGTTTGAAGACACAGAGATTGACCACTCCATTGGTTAGAGTTGGTAACAAGTTTGAGGCTGCCACTTGGGATGAGGCCCTTTCCACAATTGCTGCTGCATTCAACGACATCAAGCCACAAGGTTCTGAAATCAAGGCTATCAGTGGTGCATTGACTGATGTTGAATCCATGGTTGCATTGAAGGACCTTGTTAACAAACTTGGTTCTGACAACCTCACCACCGATGATATCAGCAGAGAGAATGAGCCAGCTCCATATGGTGCTAACATTAAGTCAAACTTCTTGTTCAACACTAGCATTGTTGGTATTGAGGAGGCTGATCAGATATTGCTCATTGGAACCAACCCACGTCATGAGGCTAGTGTTCTCAACGCTAGAATCAGAGGAAGATGGCTCAAGTCCGACTTGGAGATCCATCACGTTGGTGAGATGTTCGATTCTACATTCGACCTCAACCACTTGGGTGAGACTGCAAACGCTTTGAAGACTGCTCTTGAAGGTGAGGTTGGTAAGAAGCTTTCTGCTGCTAAGAACCCAATGATCATTGTTGGTTCTGGTGTTGTCAACTCCCCAGACGCTAAGGCCATCTTCTCTATGGTTGGTAACTTTGCTAAGAAGGCTACTAACTTGATCACTGAGGAGTGGAACGGATTGAACTTGTTGCAGCGTGATGCTTCTCGTGCTGGTGCTCTTGAAGTTGGTTTCTTCAACTCTTCCAAAGCTGCTGCTTCTACAAAGCCAAAGTTCATTTACTTGCTAGGTGCTGATGAGGTTAAGAACCAGGATATCCCACGTGATGCATTTGTTGTCTACCAGGGTCACCATGGTGACTTAGGTGCTTCCTTTGCTGATGTCATTCTTCCAGGTTCTGCCTACACTGAGAAGTCTTCCACATATGTTAATACCGAGGGAAGAGTACAGACCACTAGAGCTGCTACTAACCCACCAGGTTCCGCCAGAGAGGACTGGAAGATCATTCGTGCATTATCTGAGTACTTGAAGGCACCATTGGCATATGATGACATCTACACTTTGAGAATGAGAATGGGTGAGATTTCCCCAGCCCTCATGCTTCCAGATGTTATTGAGCCTGTGAGTAGTGCCATTGCCAAGTTGGGTGTCAACACTTTGGCCACTTTGGACAAGACTGTCAGTGGCGCTGCTTTGAAGAACCCAATTGAGAACTACTGGATGACAGATGTGATCTCAAGATCTTCTGTCACAATGGCCAGATGCATTCAGAGCTTTGGTGAAAAGGGTGACAAGGTTGTTGATGAGCACCCAGTTTACGCCATGGCCTAAGAAGGAGTCAGGAGGCCGTCTATTTATTATTTATTACCATCACCCACCCCCACTACATCTTATTTATTATTTATTCGCTATTCATTATTTATTAAAGTCTTATTTATTTGGTTGGCAGAGTCTTTGAAAGAGCTGCCGGAATATACAAGCAAACAGTCCATACACTACCTCTTGGATCCCTAACGAGGGTATTGTACGCTTCGAGCGGTATTAGTCCTATGATACCTGTGAAAATGACCGAATATATTCAAAGTGCACTATAGCAATTCATCTCGATGATGGTTTCATGTGTTCGTGGACTGATCATGATCAGTGGCGGTACTCCTCAATAAACCCATATCTGATCTGATCTCTGATTGGGATAGTCACTCTTGGTGGAGGAGGTATAACTCTTGACTTGACATCTCTTGCTATCCTGTGGTATCTATCCACTTTCTGTTGATTCAGTGTCATGGCACAATACGCAGCTTTTGAACCAGCTTCCTTCAATGTTGGAGCCTCGCCAATTCCCAAAACATCACCATTGACTAATACAGCTACTCGCACACTGTTAGGCGTCGTCTCATATTGCTCGTACTGTGGGATGTAGGCCAAACTGACTTTCAAATAAAGTCTCTCTTTAAATGGTCTCGTCGTCAGTTGTGAAGTATGAGTGATTGCGTTGATGGCATGTTCTTGTGGCAATCCCTTTCCTAGTGAATCTGTGGTACGAATATTTCCAAGGTTGATTCCATTAGGGATAACATCGTCTGGTTCTTCAATGATAGGAGTACTTGTCGGACTGTATGAAGTTGGTGTTGGTTGTGGAGAACCAGGATTGTAACGAGTGATCAATGGGATAATGAGTGCTTCTAGCCATGGACCTGCTCTATCCATTCGGCAACCGTCTTCTTGATAAACAGCTCCAGCATATGCTTTGAACAAGTTTCCTGATACCAATCCATCCTGTTGGTTAAGGGCCTGTTTGTCGAGCTCATAGTCGTGACACCAAGAGCGGAGAGTCGCTTCTGGAAGGACTGCCCTAAGGCAGGCATTAAGGCCAAAAGTATTGAATGATGGGAATCGTTTGATTGCCACTTGTGAAATACACAAATTGATGAGGTTTTCACCGACGAAGGCAAGCTGGGTGTTTTGGTTGAAGACACGTCTTCTAAGCTGAAGGTTTCTGATGTCAGGCAACAATGGCAGTCCTTGGTTGGTAACTGGTGACATTCTCTTTGCTGATGGTATGTCATCTATCGGGGCAGAACGCTTTCTTGGATCGTCTGCACCCGATTGTTGTGGGAGACTAGGAATAGAGTCTCCTACCTTATCAGGTATCTCAGCGCCCAAAACAGAGCTCAGTTTCCCAACCAAGCCCGGGTCCTTCTTAATCTGAGCTGCCACTGTAACCAATGGATGCTTTGTCAAGAATGCCACGTTGTCTGGCATCTGTGCCGTTGAGTTCCTCCAGGCGGTGAGCTCAGTGTCTGTTGGAGCGTTGACCATCACATTCTCCAACGAGTCCTGGAGGTCCCGGACGTCCTTCTTCAGCTCCAAAAGACGTCCCAGAAGCAACGGCATGTCTTCCTTATTCAACGGAATGTCACCCATCTTTAACCGCCAGTGTGTACTGTGTGCGTTGGTTGTTGTTGTTGGATCAAGGAGACACCGCCGTAGCTTTTTTTTCTGGCTTTGGTGATGGAGCCACTACACGCTTAAAGCGACCATAAGCAACTCTTACGATAAAACGTTTATGGAGTTAACAAAATAGGACCAAGTCACTACAAAGAATCAGAAAAGAATCAGAAGCGGCCTCCACGACTCGAACGTCCACCGCCTCTACGAGTGGGAACATAACTGTCGTACTCTCTTGGTCTGTCTCTCTCCCTATCACGGGATGTGTCACGGTCCGAACGGCCAATAAACCCTGATCTATGAGGCTCATGAATGCGGTTCTTGAAGCTGCGTGTGTCTGTGACTTTGGGAGGTGGGCGTGTTGCTCGAGGATCTGCAGATGAGCCTCCAGTTGGTGGAGATGGTGCCTCATGGCCTTGTCCTTTGATTTTGAGCTCGATTCGATGTCCAGTTTCTGGTGTTGCTGCTGCTGCTTCTGCTGGCGCTGCTGGTGGTGCTGATACTGGTGTTGGTGGTGATTTCGAAGTTCTTTCAGTTGGGTAGGATGGTGTCTCAGTGGGGTTTTGTGGTCCTGTTGGAATAGCTGGTAATTCCTCTGTGGTTGACACTGCTGATTCGGGTGTTGGTACTCGTATCGATGTCGATGTCGATGCTGGTGATGAAACAGATGCTGAAGCCGATGCTGCTGTAAATACAGGTGCCGATGTCGAAGGTGTTGATGTCTGTGAAGCTGGTTGTTTAGGTATGTTCATTGATGATGGGCCACTTGGTATTGGGAATGAAAGCGTTGGGGTAGTCTGGGTGGTTGCCGATGGATCAACTGGACTGTTACTCGATCTTCTTACCCATTTACCAGACTCATCTCTTGTCCATGCACCTTCTTTTTGGGAAACTTGACTTGTGTTTGCACCAGTTTTACCACCAACTTTAACAGGGTTGGAAGAGTTTTGTTTCGATTCCTCTCTTGGGATGGAGGCTCTCAATTGTGAGTACTTCTCGATTATAGGCTTGTTTCTCAGAGCATCCATTGCAGCTCTGTAACCAGCCTCTTTGGTACTCCTTCCTGTACCAGATCCTAATACTTCTCCTTCGCGTGTCTTGACGTGAACTGTGAATTGTGTGATATCCTTGTTGACCAAGCGCTTCACTGTCTCATAATGAAGTCCCAGACTGGCGTATCCGATCAATGAGTAGAGTTCAACTTTCGAATTCGTGTTAAGTGGTTCTTCCGATGGGCCACTTGGTGCTTGAGATGTGATTAAATCTGGTTGATTACTCGATAGTTGGTTTGTGAGATCATTTCCTTTGATGATGGGAAGTGCCAAAGCTTGGAGCCATCTGTAAATGTTGTTGTAGTTTCTTGGGTTCTCGGTAATCAATCCTCCAACGTATGCTTCGAATGCATCTGCATAGATTTTGAGTTTGCCTTTAAAGATGGAGTCGTCAGTGTTCATCTTAAGCTCGTTGTTAAAGCCGTACATGTGTGCCCATCTCTGTAAAGTGGCATTCGAAATCAGTCTGGCTCTCAATTGGGACATTTCGCCTTCGGATGCGTTTGGACAGTTGTTGTAGATAATAAGCGACATGATGTTATTCAACACAGAGTCTCCGATGAATTCTAGTCTTTCGTTATGGGCATGAATGACTTCGCTCTCAGAGATAAACAGCTTATCTTTGATAAGGGACTTGTGAATGAACACACGTGCTCTGATTGCTGGGTTTTCAATCTCTGGTAACACAGGGATACCATCTGGTCTCATCTCAACGGGTTCATCTTTATCGATTGGGACACTGCTCATTGAGTCGTGTCCAAAGTCAAGCTTGACGTTGTCTTGACCAAGGTTGCTGAATTCATTCTCAAAATCCATAATTTGGTCCAATATTGGGAGTTGATCGTTGGAGTAAAGTGTTTTCAACTTGGATGCAAGCGTTAATTTCGAACGAAGAAGAGCAACTTGAATCTCTGGTATGACGGTCCCCTTTTCGGTTCGAGACTTATGTTTGAATGCCTCTAGCTGATCAACGTCCATGGCATTTTCAAGAATGGTTCTGAGTGCAACCTGAAGGTTGTTTACTGCATGTTCAATTGATAAAATATCAGAAAGACCCAATGTCGTGTTTGAAGGGTTGAGGGGGATTTTGTGTTTGTACTCATCCACTGCTGGGGGTATCTTTGGCTGGGTATTAGAGCTTGATCCTGTGGATGGAGAGGCATCGGTAATGAATGGGTTACCACTATACTGTTTCTGCTGTGATGTTTGAAATGCTAGCCGTATCTTCTTCATGATCAAGTCCTGATCACTCAGGTTCTCCTGATCGCCACCGCGCTTGGACATTTCGTAGGAATGAAGGGGCAAGTGCTGGCTGTGAGGAACTGAATAGCTCTATTGGCCCTATAAGTTGCTTAGCCAAGTAAAGGTGCAAAAGAATAGAAGAATAAGAGAAGTTATCTGAATATAACCGGTTACTTGCGCTCAGAAACTTGTGCCTGAGTGGAAACTCTGACCCCCAAAAAAACAGAAAAACCGAAGTCAGAGTTGGGTCCAAGAAAATAAAAAAAAAAAAAAAAAACCAGGAGGTACCGGTACCACAGTAGATCCACAAACTACGAGATGGTTATTCATTACAACTTCCCGTTCATTAAATGACTGTTCATACTTTCAACTTCTTAGAGTCACGAGCATCTGTTTCTTCTAACACTCTCTTGTTATCTTCGTTTGCCTCTGCAGTTCCCTCTGTTGTTGGCTCAACAGTTCCTTGACGACTCATTATAGGTGTGTTAGCTCCAGTGTTCTCATTTGTGTTTGCAGGTTTGTTCTTTCTTCTCTTGAGAGCATCCGGTCCTTCAAATTCTCTTGTCACAGCCAGTAACAATGTGTTAGTTCTTCTGGCAAGTTCCTGAGGTGTACGTGATGACAAGAACCAATCAAAGCGGAAGTACTCTGATCTTCTAATCTCAGCCTTCACCTTCTCCCAAACATTCTCTGTCATCAATCCAATCTTGTTCACTGTGACAAGCAAGAATCTATCTTCTGGAACAGAATATATTCTCTTGGAGTTGTTTGGAGGGTATTGAATCACCATGTTATCAAGTGGTCTATTCGTCTGCTTCACCTTCAATGCAAGGAACTTGGCATGTGTCACCAGCTTTTGTGCCTTCTTCTCACCAGCCTCAATCTGGGCAATGTACTTCTCGTAGCCATCAATTTCCTTATAGCGTTCCCAGAAGACCTTTGAGTATTCCCTAACATCTTCAACAGTCTTGTTATCATACTGACTAGCGATAAGTTCGTAATTCTCACGACCAAATTTGGCACAATGTTGAACAAAGTTTGTGAAATCTCTTCTTGACCAATTGGTGAATGCCTTATCCAAGTACTGTTGCTTCAATTCTTCTTCAGCTTCGGTCAATTGATCTGCACTGTTGATCTTACTCTGTTGAGACTTTCTCAAGACCTGGATCTCATCTTCATCAAACTCATTAGCATCAAAGTCATGAACTGTCACCTTATAGTTGATTGATTTCTTGTAGTACAGTTGCTCCTTCTCCAAGAGGTCCTTAAGCGCTGGGTCAAAGAATTGGTGGTCTTGCATTGTCACCGTCTTTGGAGCTCTTGGCATTCTCGGCTGTGGAGTAGTTTTACCTCCTTGAAGAACGTCCTTGTAGTAACCATCAATGCAGTATGTCAACTCTTTTCTTTCTCTCTTGGATGGATTGATCCATGTAAACTTCTCGTCGTTATTCTTCTTTGCGAAATTCTCACCATTCCATTCGTATGCTGAATGTTCAGATGTGAACTTTTGAAGGTCATCAAGACCAAGTGCAGAATACTTAGCATTCAAAGAGGCAGTTTTCTCTTCACCCTTCTTTAAAATTGCATCAATATCTTCATCAACACCAACAGCCTTGTTCTCAAACACTTCTTTAGCACCAAACTGAATCATACCAAGCAAATCATCGGCAGTGTTCCCAATAGCGGTGTTCTTACCAGATGCTCTGCCCTGTTGGATAACCAACTGATCCAATCTTAACTTCTGTGCAGCCCTCTCAATCACCTTCTCTTCAATAGCCTTCTCTGTGACAAATCTGTAAACATGAACTTGCTTCTTTTGACCAATTCTATGCGCTCTGTCCATAGCTTGCAAATCTGCCTGTGGGTTCCAATCAGAATCATAGAGGACAACAATATCGGCAGAAGTCAAGTTAATACCAAGACCACCAGCTCTTGTTGTAAGCAAGAAGATAAACTTGTCAGAATCTTCCTTGTTGTACTCATCAATAGCAGCAATACGATCCTCGTGGGAAGTGGAACCATCAATACGACAGTACTCGTACTCTCTGAAGTAACAGTAATCTTCCAAAATATCCAAAAGACGAGACATTTGAGAGAAGATCAAGACTCTTGAACCTTGTTGTTTCATCTTTTTCAAGAGTTTGTCCAAAACTATCATCTTACCAGAGTTGAAAACAAGGTGTTCATCAGTGGTATATGGAGGACCAGGTTCAGCACCTTCAAACAAGTATGGATGGTTACAACATTTTCTCAATTGCATGACAATGTTCAACAAACGGGTCTTACCTTCACGCTTACCAACAACACCGTTGACTGCATCGATATCCTTCTCCAAAAGGTTCTTATACCATTTCACTTGCATATCTGACATTCCAACATACAAGTTCAATTCTTTCTTTGGTAAAAGAGACTTCTCCACATCAGCCTTGACTCTTCTTAATAAGAATGGACTCAAAACTTTGTGCAGCTGTTGAACAACTTTATCTTGATCCTGATCATTGTTCCCATTATGTTCGAACCATTCGTCAAAGACATCCGAATCACCGAAAACGTCGGGTAAAATGAAGTTCAAAAGAGCCCAAAGTTCATGCAAGTTGTTCTGTAATGGTGTACCGGTGATAAGTAATCTGTTCTTGGAGTAGAAAGTTCTGATGATTTGAGACAGTGAACTCTCCTCGTTCTTGATACGATGAGCCTCATCAATGACGATGTACTGCCATGCAAGTTTTCTCAATGTGGCTTTTTCTCTTAGGACCATTTCAAACGATGTGACAACAACGTCGAAATCAGCTTCCATAATCTTGTTCTTGAGGATGTCTTGTCTTTCGTCTTTGGACCCTTGAAGAACACAAACGTTGACTTCAGGTGTCCACTTCTTGAACTCTCTTCTCCAGTTATCAAGTGTAGATTTTGGAACAATAACGAGGAAAGGGCCATCAATTCCCTTGTTGTATCTTAGGTATCCAAGGAAGGAGATTGTTTGAAGTGTCTTACCGAGACCCATCTCGTCCGCTAGGATACCCGAGAGCGAATTCTCGTTCAACTGGATGAGCCAGTTAAGACCCTGGATCTGATACTCTCTGAGCTTACCATCAACATAACTGGGTGACTCTGTGATAACTGTGGTTTCTTCTTCGTGCTCTTCATCCTCCATCAATTCAGCGTCTTCCTCCTTCTCGGTCTTTCTGCGACGCGAGCTATTAGCCGATGAACGTCTTTTAGAGGAACCCTGTGATGATTGACGAGACTCTGATTCGATTTGACGAAGAAGTTTCTTAATTGCAGGATCTTTGGCAGAACGTCTGTCCAGGAAGTGGCCAAACAAGCCTGTAAGCCCAAGCAAATACTTGAAACGCTTGGTGGTGTCGTGTTTGTCCTTCAGACGCTCAGTCTTCGCGTCGTCTTCCAAGAAGAAACGCCTCTTACGCTGGTCATACGTCTCTGGAGTCGACATCGTTGAGTATGAAGTGAATGACACGTGGCGGTTGTTGTATTTGAAGAGAGAGAGAGAGGGAAAGGGGCGGAAAGAAGCAAAAGAAATTGCAAAAATCGAGAGAGAAAAGGCAAAAAGCTTATGCGCTCGCGATCCCATGAGACCTTGTTTCGTGTTCGCGGGCGGGTGTTGTGTTTGCCGGTGTTTAGTG
Source organism: Petasospora easanensis (assembly GCA_030580135.1). Taxonomy (NCBI): domain Eukaryota; kingdom Fungi; phylum Ascomycota; class Saccharomycetes; order Phaffomycetales; family Wickerhamomycetaceae; genus Petasospora; species Petasospora easanensis. The sequence goes on along the minus strand of JAKTSI010000016.1, from coordinate 129,578 downwards.
GTGTTTGTCCCGGTTGTTGGTGGTGTTTTGGTTATGGATATACCACTATTCGTCTATTTATTCACCATCCATTTGCAATTTAATCAACAGCTACCTAAGAATCAACCCGCTTATCACGTGTCCGGGTAATGCTGGATCAGATTGGTAGGGGCACTCCGTTTTCGCGAAGTCGCGTCTGCCTCATAAAGTGTTTCTCCTTCTCCAGCCACTTTGTCCCTATGAGTCCACAGCCATAACCACACAGCCAATCACATCGGTCCTTGGGCTCATCCTGCTCCCAACAATCACCACTTAACATCTACGGGACAATCAGGGGCGCATTCCCGGACCTAACACCGCGATGTCACGTGAGGATGAGGCCAGAGCCTTCCATTACGCCGTCTATGAGGCCGTTCAGCAGATCCCCCACGGCCATGTAACCTCCTATGGCCATATCGCAAAACTCATATTCCGCCCTCGCAACTCTCGACATGTCGGTCAAGCATTAAAATCATTGCCTTCAACGGCTGATACTGACTATCCCTTCTCCACCGAAAATGTCCCCTGGTGGCGTGTCATCAATAGCGCTGGTACAATCAGTCCTAGAGAGGCAAGTGCCATGGCTCGACAAAGGGAAATGCTACTGCAAGAAGGTGTAGAAGTCGATGACAATAACAAAGTCAAACTCGTGGATTATGGCTGGTTCCCAGAAACTGAGTTTGATGATTACTCCTGATAGCTATGACCATAATGATTCATCATGATTAATGCCAACAGCTATGTAGTAAGCTACAATGACATACATATTAATAAATAATGCATTATGTGTGTCATTAATGGTCCATATTTCTTCATGGCACAGATTGTTTCCTGTAAGGTCTATCATTTCTCTTCTTTGGACCTTTCTTCTTGGTATTCTGACGGCCATTCTGACCAGAGCTTCCACTAGCTCCAGACATTTGCTGTTGAACACGACGACTCTCTTCTTCCCACCATTTAGCAAATTCCTCCTCTTGTTGAATTTCTGCAAGTGACTTCACTTGTTTCTCCTCTAATAATCTATGCTCTTCCTCATGCATAATACCTTTCAATGATGGCACCGGTGGAGGATTCAACTCTGCCAATGCTTCCTCCTGAGCAGCAAGTAAGGATGGAGATCTTAAACTTGACGATGAGGTGTTTGCAGTTGGGATCTTCCAAGGGGAATTAACTTCCGAAGAGTCAGATCCAATTGGTTCATTAGATTTCATCAATCTCTTTCTCTCCTTTTGAGATAATCTCGTACCAAAGTTGACTGAAGGCTTTGAAGAAGACCCTGGTGGTGTAGAAGTACCATCAGTTGATCTCAAATATGACTTAGAAGTAGATGGAGAAGATCCCAAAGCCGATGATCCCACCCACGTAGCTGATGAACTGCCTGGTGTGGCCCAATTAGACAATGGACTCAATGCACTTGGCGATCCAACTCCAAATTCTGGCCATGCATGTGTATCTCCAAGCGATCCCACAGATGCGTTTCTCAATCCTCGTTGTTGTGGTACAGCAATGGTTCGGCTTGGGGTGATAGAACTGCTGGATTCTCTTCTCAATGAAGCGGTCTTGTTCATAGATGTTGATGTAACAGCAGGAGATGTAGTGGAACTTCTTCTGTGAGCTGAAGAACGTCTGCGGCGATTCATAACTGGTTGGAAATCATCCTCATCGTCAAACTCAATCGCTGAAGAATCGTTAACACTTGACTTGCGTGACATCTCTGCGAATGAAGGTTTGTTTGGAGTTTGTACTGATACACTTGGTCTCTTAACTTCTGCAATCGGAGGTGGGCTTGGTTGTTTGGACTTTTTTGCTTCAAGCTTTGGAGATTTGGGTTCTTTCTTCTTTGGAATATCAAGTAATGGAACAAAATCGTCGTTCTCCAAGAAAATATCATTAAAGGATCTCTTGTCGTTCAAAAACTTGGTCAAAAGTTCTGTACTGTCACCATCATACCATGCCTCTTTGTTGTCATTTGGATTGGTCTTGTTGACCCTCTTCAACCATCTTGCATACTTGTCAATTCTTTTGATCATGTAGTTTGATAGGAGCTCATAATTTGGATCAACAAGAAGTGAATCCACATTGTTATAGATGAACCATAGGCACTCTCCAATCAACTTTTGACAATTCATCAGATCCGCATGATGCAAGATCAGCAGAACATTCTCAGAAGTAATGAAATCTTTGATCATCAATTGACAGAAATCCTTCAGGCCAAACAAAAGCAGCTCGTCACTAACCTCAATAAGCTCAAAACAGAAATTGATAAAGTCAGAAACAGATTTCAAGTTAAAGTGATAGTCAAGAAGGTGCAACTGTTCAACACCATAGATATAGTCAAGAGCAACTTCAAACACCTCTTTGCGTACATGAGAGAATTCCACAATTGATGCCTCTTCCTCTTTGCAATCATCCCATCTGTGTGAGAAAACAGTCTCAAAGTAAGCATTGCGCACCTGGAGAAGGTTTGACCAACACTTCACTTCACCATCCTTGAGTTGAACGACAACGTCGCCTGGGAGTTCATCAATGTCAGAGAAAAGAGAAGAAGGAAGGAATATTGGTCTCTGGAGATCATCAATCATATCAAAGTATCTCAAAAGCTTGGTGCACTCTGCTTTAACGTCCTTGTATGCATTTTGGTCTCCAGCTTCATCCCAAATCTTAGCAAACTTGCCGGTGTAGAGCATATTGATAAAGATTAGTAGTGTTATCACACTCATGTTCTCAACATTGATATACTGTTCATGAATCTTTGATAGCTTCATGTCACCGATCTTGATATCATTAACCAGAAGTTCCTTCATCTTAGAAAGCTGAATCAGCAATGATTTGTGTACGCCAACGCGCTTCCCATCAATGCAGAAGAACAAATCGTAGCCTTTGCCATAAGATGTATCCAAAGTCTCCAGAACATTGATAGGATCTTTAGAAGCAAGAATAGAGGTCAACAACAAATTCTCCGTAGTTTCAAATGTGCTCTTCACAGGTTGTTCATATGCCCATCTCTTCTTGTGTGCATCCAACAGAGGATCAAGAACTTTATCAGCATCCTTGTCATCATCAATGTTAAACTTCTTCTGGAACATCTTGACAATTTCATCATCCTGTGCCTCATGATGTGGCTTGTGGAGGAAATCCACAGTATAAGGAACGTATGTGTCAATGTTGACAAGTTCTGATTGTTTGCGACCAGGCAAAGATGCTTCCAACGGGGACATATAACTGATATCCAGAAGAAATCTGTTCTTCATTAGCTGTAATGGAAGTGGATCAATGTCATCTTTGATAAATCCAAATGAAGAAAAGAGTGAATCACAGGATACTTTGACAATCTTGGAAATACGGTCAACTTTAGTGAACTTGAAGTCTTGTCCGCTCTTTCTGGTGACTCGTTTGTAAACACAGCCAGATTTTGTAGCAATAATAACAGATCCGTCCTTGCCAATGTCAACGTCAATACACTTCAAGTGGTCGTTTCTTGGGCACCATAGTGTGGTATACTTGATGTTGGAAGACTTGGAGAACATATCCACGCCAAAACTTGATAAAGAGCCATCATCATATAGAATTGCAATCTTTGCAGCGTCCTTAGATACCAGCTTGATAATTGAACGTCTCTTTGAAAATGCTGTTGGTCTGAAATGTCCAAAGACATCATTGAGAGCCTTGAATAATGGTAATGAGAATCTCAAGTGCTTCCCATTGGTGAGGATATGGCATTCATTATTGCTCAAGTGAACAATCGTGGCTTCTTCTGTGGCTAGGACTTGTTTGATACTTTGTGAGAACTCCAACTTACGAGGGATCTGTACAATTCCCTTCAGCTTGCCGTACTTGATTGTCTCACCGGTACTAACAATGTCCATCTGTCCAACGTTCAAACCCCAAATTATGAGTGACATTTCTGTGTATGCACAACTGTGAATCTTTGAGCATGAAATTCCTCTAACTTTGAGTTTCTTGAGTCCACTTGTGACACGTCTCGGTATATCAGAGAATGTATCTGGTTTCTCTTTCACCTTCTCCGTTTGGTATCCAAGTTGATAGAAGTTATTCAGACCCCAAGTGTAGACATCACCATCAGATGTCAATGCAAGAGTATGGTCATCACTGATAGAAACCTCCATGATGTGTAGATCTGATAGTTCCTGGACTTTCTTAAACTGATAGTTCGGTACTGAACTTCCGGTTCCGAGTCTTCCCCTCGATCCATTACCTGCAATCAGCAGATTACCCAAGCGTTCATTAGTGAGTAATACGGAGTGGTTCTTTGAAAGCTTGATGTCCTTAATACGGGGCCTCACAAGTCTATCCGCTATTCCGAGGTGTTGATCCTCAACTCGGTCACTCGCAATCTGAACATTGTAGGGCCTGAGTCTGTCATCTGAATCTCCTGTGGCAAGCTGGTAGTTGATGTTAGATCCATAAGTATAGACAGCAGATCCGCCTCGTTCATTCTTGTCAAACCAAATGAGAGGATCGTCTAGAACTCTTTCAGTGTCTTTTGTGGTGTCAGATGGGTTGTTTGTGGTCATTGGTGTCGGCGCTGGTGTTGGTGCAGTGGCGTCCGGGGAAGCATTGGGTAGTGGATGCACCCCTGGCTGTATTTGTGACTCTGGTTTCGGAGTTACCAGGTTCTCCAGTCGTTGGACGTAATTTGTGTCATCTTTGCCAATGCTTTGTGGGAAGATACGGAGGTTGGAGAAAGCGTAACTCAAATGATAGAGATCCATGGCAGTAAGTCCATCACGGTCCTTAAGTTTGACCAAAGAATAGTCGTGTTCAATGAGAAGTCGAGCACAACTTAACCTTCCGTAAAAGATGGCATAATGGAACGCGGTCCATCCACTTTCATAGTCCCTGAGTGAAGGTTGGCATTGTGGATTGGATAGCAGGGCGGCTAGCAGGTCGTGGCGACCCAGTAGGCAGACGATATGGATGGCGGCTCGGCCAAATACGTCTCGCTTCTCAAGCTCGTTACGTGGGGCTTTTCGAAGCCGGTTCCCGAGGGTATCGGTCTTCTTGCCCATCTGTGTTTACTCTTGTGGTGTGGAGAGCTTGGTGTGGTTCCCGGAGATCCCTATCTCCACGTTCTATCTTGTTGTTGGCAGTTGCGCGTCGGTGGAAGGCGATGGCGTGTGTCCCCAACCACTTCAGTCACTTCGAAGCCCACGCGTCTGGAATCTGGTTCCCCAGAACAATGACACGTGAGTACCAGGTTCGTTTTGTCCCTGGAAATGGATCTGTCGTTGCGTGTTTTCTTTTAGCCATTTCATAAAGGAGTCTGAACTTGAATTGCTCGGTGATCTAAGTTCTCTGTAATGTAATTGGGTACTATGACTTACCTGTCGCAGCACCCCAGTGTCTCGTGTCTCCCCCAGGTCCGAATACCTCGTGGCGGCGCAACGGTCCAATTCCTGCTATTTTCACTCGCTCATCAGATCTGAAACGAGTTCAATACACTTCTCAAATACTTAAAACTTAGATGAACATTAATTGTGATCAGTTTGATGAGATCAACCCCGAACTTCAATCGTTTAGGACCACTCAGTCTCTTGCCCCTGGTCTCCGCGGCAAATCTTCAACATTGACTTGGGATATTGACATATCTTTCAACATAAATTAGATATTCTATCTTGGAACGACTCCTGGGCGAAAAGAAGGCACACAATTAGCCTCCCTTCTTCTTGATTATTGGCCCATGTACACAACCTGGGATCTTCTGGTTTGGCCACGACCGTAGCGTCGCGAAGGGCAAAAATAAAAGAATGAAATATAATGATAACCGTGAGGTTCGAACTCACGCCTCCGAAGAGACCAGGACCTTAACCTGGCGCCTTAGACCACTCGGCCAGGTTACCATGTTTCCGGAAGTTCGAGATTCTTACCTTTTCTAGTTATGTTCATACGGTAGGGGCACGAACATGGTAGGGACCGCATTTTCTGGTAGGGGCAGCATATTTTTGGTTACTTTTGGGACAGTTTGGTTCAGTAAACATCGCAGGTGTCCTCTTACTAATGCTTGAACTCGTGTCAACCATCCACAACATCGCATTTAACAGCCCTGGCAAAGTGACATCACATAATGAGGTTTAGCATACAGTCACTATTTTCGTTCTTCACGCTCCTGCTTTGGGCCACGATAGGTGTTTCCGCTGAAGGTGAAGAAGAGGGAACACAGTCTCGACACACAAACAACTGGGCGGTTCTTGTTTCCACATCTCGTTTCTGGTTCAACTACAGACATATGGCAAATGTTCTTTCCATGTATAGAACTGTCAAAAGATTGGGTATCCCAGATTCACAAATTATTCTTATGATCAGTGATGATGTGGCATGCAACCCACGTAACTTGTTCCCAGCATCTGTCTACAACAATATGGACAGAGCAATTGATCTTTATGGAGATTCCATTGAAGTTGATTACAGAGGATATGAAGTTACAGTGGAAAACTTTATCAGATTGTTGACTGATAGATGGGGACCAGATCATCCAAGATCTAAGCGTCTATTGACCGATGAGAACTCCAACATCTTCATTTACATGACTGGTCATGGTGGTAACGAGTTCCTCAAGTTCCAGGATGCAGAGGAGATCAGTAGTTGGGATATTGCTGATGCATTTGAACAGATGCATGAGAAGAAGAGATACAATGAGATCTTCTTCATGATCGACACTTGTCAGGCCAACACGATGTACTCTAAGTTTTACTCACCAAATGTCTTGGCTGTGGGTTCTTCCAGAATTGATGAGAGTTCTTACTCACATCACAGTGATGTTGAGCTTGGTGTTGCTGTCATTGACAGATTCACATACTATAACTTGGACTTCATGGAAGGTGTGGAGAAGAACTCTTCGTTGACACTGCAAGATTTGTTCGACTCATATACCCTAGAGAACATTCACTCAAATGCTGGTGTCAGAACAGACTTGTTCAAGAGAGATCCTAAGGATGTCTTGATCACTGACTTCTTCGGTAATGTGCAAAGTGTTATTTCAGAGGATGTTGAGGATGACATTCTTTACCTTCTGAACCATAAAGATGACGAGTCTGTTGAAAACGATGCATCAAATCAGATCCATAACGCTAGCAAAGATTCCATCAATGCATTCAAGTCCAAGGTTGTTGAAATCTCTCAGACTTCAGGGAGCTGCACTTGGAAAACTACTGCTGCATATGGTGCCGTTGCTGCTATTGCTGGTCTTGTTTTCATGGCAAACAAAGCCTAGACGCTAGTACATAATTGACAATCATTTGGTTCAAACATGAGCACCATAATCTAATAACGAACAAAGATATGATAAATCATTAAAGAATGTAGTGTTCAGCAGAGGCCAGTAACGTAAGTCCTGTGGCTAAAAAACTGCCTAAGCGGAGAATGTACGTCATATGTTACTACAGGAACACAATATAAAGACAAAGACAAAACGTAGAATCATTCATCATAGCTTATGAGTGGCAATCATAAAAGGGTACTAAAATCAGCAAAAAAGTGCAAAAATAAACAGCGTCAGCAATTCGAAGGCAAACAATCAGTCGCCTTCAACAATAACAGAACCAACCTCGCGGATAGTCTCGCGGATGTAACGATTCTTACCATCACCTTGTGACGATGGAAGAACATCCTCAGTGTGTGCACCAACACGACTGGCAAAGCTCTTATAGAAATCGGACTTCTCAAAATCGTCATCATCACCGAAGTCGTCATCATAGAGATCAACCTTAGATGGAGGGAACCAGTCGGTCTTTTTGGCAGGAACAGAAGACGACACAGGATGTTTCTTGTGTGCGCTCATTCTTCTGCCACGTGATGGATGGTGGTGGTTCCAGAAGCTTGGCTTCTTGTGATGTGTGTTGTGGTTTGGATGTGACTGGTAGTTGTTTCTGTGATGAGGTGGGACATACACTCTCTTGGTGTTAGTTTCAGAGTTGGAGTCACTAGACAAAGAGTCTTGATCAGCAGCCAATGTGTTACTTTCAACAGTTTCCAGTGGTTTTCTGTCATGGATAGTGTTCGAAGTAGCCTTGCTGGTCTTCTCATGGATTGGTACCGGAACAATCAATGAAGGAGCAGAGGAAAGCTCGCTTGAGTACTGGTCATCAAGGTTCAGAGTGGCAATGGAATCACCAAGTGCAACCAAATTGACTTCAGACTCGGCTCTGGAGTCAGCCTCCTCAAGAACAAACAAATCGTCATCAGATTCAAGGTCAGACAAGTTGGTACTCTCATGAAGTGGTGACTTCATGACATTTGGTGAAACTCTCAAGTTCGGAGGCACATACTTGCCTGCAGACGATGAGTATGAGTTGAAGGAGTTCTTTCTCGAGCGCTTAGCTGGTGATAAGTTCGGAATTGGCAAATTGTTGGAAAACTTTGGAGTCGATGGTCTGTGATGTGGTGGCTGATAGATACCTGGCTTATGGTTGCGTTCGGCACCAAATCTCTCCAAGTAATGAGCAGTGACCGATGGTGGCGTGAAGAAGTCTCTTCTGTTGAACTCCTCCTTCTTGAACTCGTGGAAGTGGTTCGAGATATGAGTGTTTGGAGTTGGAACAGCAAATGACTTCGATCCATAATGCTTACCACGACCATTGTCATTGTAACGACGAGGAGCACCGACAGAAGCTGTGCTCTGTTGGATGGTGATAGGCTGCGTATCGGACAACTCGGAAATATCAGCATCGACAACATCAAAGTCTTCATCAAATGTCAACTTCTGAACCTTGAGGAGTTCTTCCTTCATCTTTGGCAAGTCTCTATTCTCCGGGTCCAAAGTCAAGCAATAACGCAAAACAGTAAAGAGATCATCAGACATGTTGGAAAAGATATCAAACAAAGCCTCACGGTTGCAAGCAAAGTAACTGAATGACTTATCAGCCTGGTTTGCGGCACTGAACGGACTCTTATGGAAGACAATGTTCAATAGACAGATACCAATAGACCAGATATCAGATTTCGAAGCATCATACTGTTCAACGTTCTTTTCATCAAACAACTCTGGAGCCATGTAACGTTCAGATCCAACACCAAAATCAGAGCACATCTTCTTGGTAGATGCCAAACCCCAATCGGAAAGACGGATGCTAAAATCATCGGCAATCAAAATGTTCTCTGGCTTGATGTCTCTGTGATAAATGGAGTTTTGGTGAGCGTACTCAACAGCACTAATCAACTGCATGGTAACATTGACAATATCAGTTGTGGATGTAGGACCCATATTGGCTCTGATTGCCTCGTAAAGATCACCACGAGGGCAGTACTCCAGAATGATGAAAGAATCAAAACAGTCGACAAGTGAAATGATGTTCGGGTGTGAGCCCAACTTCTGGTGAATTCCAATCTCATGAAGAGCCTCTTGACAAATATCATCGTCCATCTTTTCATTAATAGAGGTGAGAGACTTGGAAAACTGAGTGTTCTTGGTTGGTGATTCTTCTTGGTACTTAAAGATGTATTTGACCGCGACTAGATTTGACTTCAATTTGTCCTTGGCAAGGGAAACGATGCCGTATGCACCTTCACTGATATCCTCCACCTTCTGGTATCTTCCGTTAAGAAGACCACCTTCTTTGTACAAGTTGTAAGCAAGAGACATGATGAGTGCGTATGAACAGAATTGTGCACTTATGAAAGCTTGATCAAAATGTGGGGGTGAGTCAATGAAGTAGCACAGGGACGTAAATGTGCTTTAATCAGAAAACAGGTCTTATCTTGTAACTGTGAAGGGTAATCAAGCCTTCGGGTATATTGTAAAAAACGTTGTGGAGTGTTTAATGTGATGGTGAAATGGTGTGCTTTTGTGAGATGTTTCCGTTCTTTTTTTTTAACTTTTGTTAGATTAATTGACAGAGTATAACGTTGGAAACAACTTCTAGTAACTGTCTAAAGAGAATGAGAGGTGCGGGGGAAATATGAGGGTAGATGATTGTGTGGAGAGTATGTTGGGCGATAAGTGTGGGCAAGTAAGCTTTCGACAAAAAAACTTAGGTTCGGATCGATGGGTGGCAAAGTAAGTCAGTGGAAGTAGTCGGTCTCTGATTGTCTCTCAGAGACAGGATGTGAAGATTGTGTAATGGATCAGAGAGAGCGACAGACCGGATGTGGTTCAATGCCCAACAAAGTACCGGTTGTTTGGGACTTGGCAATGGTGGGCGGTAAACTGAACGTTCTACCGAATGTCCCGGGATAGTGTTGACTTGTTACTAACAAGCGTGCGATCAGAAGGAGAAGCAAGTACCAGGAGAGGCTGTGTGCAGGCTATGGGTGATCCGCTATTATGAAACGGTCGCCGTAGCTCAATCTGAGTGGCAGTGGTGCCTGTGGGCGTGTGTTGTGTACCTTGCGGCGTGCGCTGTCTCGTGTGTTTCGAGTAGTACGAATGCTTCGCTTTCCGTGAGATATGGGTAGTCCCTGGATGGTGTGATCCTCTTCCTTTATCGGTGTCTTAATTGTTTAACTTGATGGAGGTGTTCTGGCTTTTGTATCTTGTGTGTGGTGGGAGGTAGGAAAACAGGAGATTCTAGAGTGTTCTCTCTCCTTTTCTGGGGACCGCCTTGTTTTGGTATCGATGTGCGATGACACACACTTTTCGCGAATCGAGATCCCGGCGGTAGACTGAGCGGTGGGTTTCCGGATCTGGTAATCATGTTAATTATCGTGCATATACGTCACCTTTAAGGTTGAGGCGCGCTTATAGGCACAGTCCTAGATCTACAAGCAACGGAAGAACTAGTCAGCGAGCGTTCAATAAGCACAGTAGTTATACATTAGACGATGCTCTCATTGAAACTGGTCTCTGTGTGGGCATCAAGGACAGCAGCGTGTGTGACCACAAGAGCCGCTGTGATGGTGGCAATGGACAGCAGTGTGGCCAGCGGAGAAGAAAACAGAATCACGGGCACGGTGGTAAGTAGCAAAGCAGCGTGGATGTATTTCTTGTCAATTGTAATGGTACTGAATCTGAGCTCATCAGATTCGCTGCGTCTGAGATAGTACAATCCAGCTGTGAGAGTAGCAATGGCCATGAGAAGCCATGGTCTCTGGATAAGTTGGATTAAGGAAACGAGCAAAAGCACAACGAGATAGTTGGATTGGTAGTATTGGAGATTGACGAAAAGACGAAGACGGATATCATTCAAGGATTTTGGAGCTGATACTTTGGAGACGTTGAAGAAATCCTTCAAAGGCTTGATGCTTGTGATCTTGTGGTGAAGATATGGAGTTTGGTGCCTTAGAGCATCCATATCAACTGGGAAACGAGCCGCACTGAAAGGATAGGCGTTTCCAGATGCAGACATAGTGGAAATTGTTATCTGTTTGTGTGGCTAGTTTCAGGATCACTCCGTGTGACAATGTGTTTGTCGTTGATGTCGTGGCCTTCAAAGTTTGCCCAGAGGAATCGTACTTGCGCCCTTTGAAGCTTTGACGGAATTTTGATAGCCTAATGCGCGACCGGCTACTTCTTTGCTTGGGGGCCTCCCCTTTAAGGCACTTACAACTTCCTTGATTCAATAATAAAAAAAAACACATATATAGAAATTCTCGTATTACAATTCGTTATAAAAAACTTACTGGACTCTCTCCTTAGACAAAATGTTCACAAGCAAGTCAGTTGGCTTGTTGGAAACAACACCAACGAGCTCAGACTGCTTCTGCTTGTAAGTTCTGATGTCATCGAAGTACTTGTCGAACAAGTATGAAGAATCCAATGGACCACCCTTAGCCTCTGGGTGGAACTGTGTAGAGAAGATTGGCTTAGAGACGTGAATCATACCCTCGTTGGACTGGTCGTTCAAGTTAACGAAGTATGGCTTGAACTCAGCTGGTAGTGTGGTAGCATCAACAGCGTAACCGTGGTTCTGGGAGGTGATGTGACACTTACCAGTGGTCAAGTCCAAAGCTGGAATGTTATGAGCTCTGTTACCGTACTTCATCTTGATGGTCTTGGCACCAGTGGCAAGGGCAAGCAACTGGTGACCAAGGCAGATACCGAAGATTGGACCTTCATAAGTCTCCATAGTCTTCTGGAGGTGGTAAACGGTAGAGGAACAGTGGGTTGGGTCACCTGGACCGTTAGAGATAAAGATACCATCAAAGTTGTTAGCGATGGTGTGGATTGGGTAGTCGTATGGGAAGACAGTAACAGAGGCACCTCTGGAAACGAGGGATCTCAAAATGTTCTCCTTGACACCACAGTCAATGACAGCAACGTGGTAGTCACCAGTAGAGGCAATGTGGAATGGAGCCTTGGTGGAAACCTTGTGGACCAAGTTCACGGAACCTGGGTCAACGAAAGCCTCGTCCTCATCGGCATCGTACTCCTCTCCAATAGAGATTCTAGCCAAAGAGGAACCCTGCTCTCTCAAGTAGGTCACAATGGCTCTGGTGTCGACACCGGTAATGGCGGCAACACCTTCGGCCTGACACCACTCAGACAAGGACTGGACTGCTGTCCAGTGGGAGTACTTGAGAGCGACATCAGCGACGACGATACCAATACATTGAGCGTGTGGAGACTCAAAGTACTTCAAGAGGTTGTACTCATCACGGGCTTTTCCGGATGGGACACCGTAGTTACCAATAAGTGGTTGGGTAAAGACCAAGATCTGACCCTTGTAGGATGGATCAGTCATGGACTCTGGGTAACCGACAAGAGATGTTGTGAAAACGGCCTCTCCAGAGACATTGGTGTTGGCACCGAAGGAGTAACCGTTGAAGACTGGGCCATTTCTGATGGTGAAAGTGGCACGGTCAAGCTTGGCGGTGGAGGTGAGGTTCGAAGTCGTAGCCAACGTTCTGCGGAAGACGGAGGAGCGACCAAGGTTTCTGGTAATTGTGGAGAGCATTGTTATTTAGAATAAAAGTTGAAAAGTAGAAGCTGAGAGAAAGATCTTAGTGCTGGTTCGTCTTCCAAACGTGGTCCGAAATGTAGTCTTGACAGGTGAATTCAGAGATGAGGTTCATAAACGGACTCTTATATGTGGAGTACGTCGTTTATGGCGTTTCAACAGGCAGAATGTGTAGAGGCGACGGTCTGTTGCGTTGAATAGGGTCTCAGAACGAGCTTGGCTGTGGCGGTGATGAGTGTGGGCCACTGAGGCTTTTTATACGCTGCCTTACCTTATCGAACAAACAAAATTTTTCCACCGCGCCTGACTCACGCGCTCACGCACCGGTTCAAGGCCGGAATCGGATTTTCACGTCATCTGTGCTGCATCGCTACGCAAAAACTAACAACAAGAACCCCAGATGTACATACATTTTCTTCTCTTAAAGACTCAATTCTTAGAGGTCGTAGCGAGTACGGGCATCACGTCCCAAAGTCGCAACAAGCGTCTTCTTCTCTTTCTCCAGTTGCTCGTAGCTAACAACATCCTCCTCTTCCCCGTGCTTGATAACCCACTGGTCATCCTCCTCTAAAGTCCCCACAATGTTCAAGATAACAGCGTACAGGTCAATCAGAGTAATCTTCAATGCGTCGTTGCTTGTGTGCTTGTGTTGGTCAATGAATCCGTACAATGCCTCGCTTGCCCCTCTGTAATCACCACGGTCCAGACGATGAGCATACAGCACTTGGTAGAACCATAATGATCTCTTGGTGTCTTTGTTCTGTGCAAGCTTCAGGAGAAGGGCGTCAACAGTTGGGTCCTCTCTCAATGCATTAAGCTCACCCAATCTGTGGATACTCTGGTGTTTGTACATCACGTACAACAACTTGTTCAATGCCTCCTTTCTCAACTCTGGGTTTCTGATCCATTGCAATGCTCTGTTGGCATTGACGAGGTCAAGTTTTTCCACAGAAATGGTGAAATAGGTGTTGGCCTCCTCATCGTGGAACTTCTTGTCGAACCCTTCACTGGCTCTCTTGTCCCCTAATAGTGTCATGAACTTCTCAGCCTGGTCAAAGTGTAGACTGTTGGAGAACATGATAGCAGCATTTAGGAAGTATTTGCCCAAGTTGGTGTTAAAGAATACTGAGAATTCTTCAACTGGTTCAAAGATTGTCTTCTCAGTTGGTGTCAGTGTGTATCTTGAAATCATGTCGGAGTATCTGCTCAAGTACTTGGCCGCCTTGGCTGGTTGGTTGATCTTAAACAGAACCAAAGCCTTCAAGAAGTGGAACACAGCAGTCTCGTCAAAGAATTTGGCAAATCTCTCATACACAATTCTGGAAAGACCTGACTTTATCAAGTATGTGCAGATGGCATATAAGAAGTTATTTGTCTGGATGTATGGCACCATCTGTTCATGAACGAATTTAACCATGCTGGATTTAGACACTGGGAAACCACCAACAAACTGAGACTTGAAGACGTGTGTAAATAAGCTCTCAGATGAAGTAGCAGGGTCGTCCAATTCCAATTGTGTGGTTCCCGGTCTGAAGTTGACTTCAAAGCATTCTCTGAAGATCTCATATGACAAAATCAACTTGACAACACGTTTCGAAACAGAATCAACAAGCTTCTTGTCATCAAAGTCCAAAACCAAGAGCAGAATTAAAAGAGAGAACAAGATATCAACATTGACATCAACAACACTTCTCACTGTTTCAGTCAGTAATACATAACTGAGAGGTGTAAGCTTGGACTTAGTCGAGCGTTGAGTATCACTTTCAGAACTCTGGTAGATCAAAAGATCATCAATCAATGCAAACAAATTCTCAAATTGGGAAAGCTCCTCAACAAGGTTACCCAAATTAATTGGGTTGAACTTGTCCTTCAAGAAGTTGTCATAAATTCCAGCCAATACTGCATCTGTATCCTTTTCAGGGTGAGCAAATGATCTCAAAACTTCACACTTGACATTAGCATAAACATCACTTGACAAGGAGTTTCTGAACTCGGAAATGATGTTCAAGAACTTCAAATGGTCACCAACATTCTTCAAACCACCAATGGATTCAACCTTAAGAGACTTGTTATAATCCAATGATTCCAATGCAGTGTTTGGTCTGACGTATTGGTAATTCTGGCGATTAATCACGAGCAAGATACCAGAGTTGTCCAAGTAAAACTTCAAAGGCTCATCAACTTGTTTCTTGAGTTCAACACATAAACTATCCAATCTTGATAATTGTTTCTGGAGTGTTGATTCATATGCTGGACCCATTGTGATTCCTGTGCTGACAGATTTCGTCACTCTTTCGAAGAGTGAAAGATCATCAAGTAATTGAGGCTCTGGTGAGTCTCCCATGATATGCTTCTCGAATATGGAAAGCGCAGTGGAGATGATCTGTTTGGAATATATGCCAGATTGAAACATCTTTCTGAAGTAGAACTCTGGCCATCCTTCACCAATCTTCTTTTCAATGTTTGTAATAGAGTCATGGACTGCAAACCATTGTGATTGAAGGGATGAACCCATCTGTAACTGTTGAACAAATGAAGATGTGTTACTCTTCCAGAGCACCCAAAGTTCCATTGAATCGTTCTGTTTTGTAAGCTGGAAATCGCCAACTAGCCAAATGGAACTTGAATCCGGAAGACTGGCTTCAAATTCATAGTCTGGCCCAAGGGATGTAATGTCAAACTCATTCTTGTTCAACTCAAACACTTTGAAGATACCATTACCGAATGGTAAATAAATTGTAAAATAGTTTGTTCCTTGGGATTCGCAAATATCCAACATCTTTGTTGGTGTTGAATCAAAGAATTCCTTGCTGTTTGTCTGTGTTGGAACAAATGTGGTTAAATCAACTTCCTTGACGAGTGCCTGTGATTCAATTGACCATACTCTCAGGTGTCTGTTGATAGTAATTGTGAGTAAGTACCCCTCAAATGCAATGACATCCACAGCTGTTTTAACGGAGAGGTCCTTCTCTCCGGTGAATGTGTTCTTGTTGGCCCACGGTCTGAATAAATGCCCTAAACTCTCCAAATACGAGTTATCACTAAAGATGATTGGTTCCGCCTCAAAGTTGGAATCCTTCTGTAACGCCATAAGGCCACCATCTTTAAGAAGAACAATGAGATAGTCACTCTTGTATGAGTACAGCATGTTTGGTTTTCTAACATCGAAGCCATATGGTTGTGAGATCTTGGCCCAATCAGAATAAGTGTCAGAACTTAGGGTTGATGAACTGTTGCTAACAAAGTCAAGGATCTTGATGATAACTGTGATGAGATGGCCTGTTTTGGTAATGACATCAATGATAATTGCTGGTTCGTCGTCTATTGTCGTGAGTTGGTTAATAGCAAAACATTGTGATCTTATTTGATCTGGAAGGTTCACTTTGATGGATCTGAGTGGAACGTCAAAGGTGTTGTTGAATATCACTGGACTCAGGAGAATTGCAAGTCCTTCATCAACGATTCTATAGTTGATTCTGTTGGGTATAATATCACCTGCAATCTTTAACACGTCAGTTTTGAAATCCGTTAAGCCAAACTTGAAGGTTTGCTCTGGATCAGCCTGTGTAATGTATTCAACTCGTGAAGACCCCCAAAGATGACGGGCGACATCCACCTCCAGGATGTCTGAAGGTCCCTGATTGACGACTCTGCGTGTGTATTTAGACACCAACGACATTGTCACAGAGACTTTAATTGCAGATTAGAGAATGTTCTTCTTTATTGATTCATTTACTCTTGTTTGTTTACAAAGTTACCGCCGCCCTAATTTTTTTGGAGCTCATCATAACACCCGGACACCACAGTTACCCGCTCCTGTTCGCGTTTCCTTCCAATTGAAAAAGAAAATTTTTGCCCAACTTCTTCTCTCTATCAATCCATCCACTTCTCTAACAACCACCGAGTTGGTTGTTCGGATCCTTGTGGAAGTATTGGAATTTGTAAGTTATATCTTGGTTCTCTCTTGGGGGAAGTTATGTTTTCACTGATGATCAAAATGAAAATTTTCAAACTAGAGTATGTGACCTTTGAATGATCGTACCTTTCATGCATGGCTTACTGAAAGAAACATAACTTTTTCCCCTCAATTGAGGACATTGGGCTTCATCCAGAGTTTCATATGGACTAACATCAGAATAAGTTGAATACAGGTGTATTCTTCCGCATACTTCCCACATGTGATCTTTAAAAGGTATGTCTTTTACTTTGGAGAGAGGGTTCTATCTGGTTCGTTTTACTATGATGACTAAAAAAAACTAAAGCTGGAATTACTGGCTGATTCTTTGTGATGGATAACGTTTTGCTATTACTGATTGAAAATGAATCTTATAGGACCCTTGTCTATATTCTCGTTGGCTTAAGACCAATTGACTAACTTTTTTCTAATAGATGCTGTCTTTTATTGAAACTTCTTCGAGTATTGTTGTCCTTTGGATATGACGAGCCTTAGCACTGGGCACTGAACAACGTTGTGAGTGACATGCTTTTAAGTGGGCCTAGAAAACCCACGCTACTGATCCTTTGGACTTCAAGTTGTTACTCTTTTAGTATCATCAAAACGATTTCAGAAGTGTAAGTGCATTGTTATACAAGCTGGATTCTTGAGAGTTGGGTTTTGAGTGATGATCCCCTAGATGACGAGTCAGATTCAGGTTTCCTGCTGATGACAACACTTTTTTAATAACCATTCATGCTTCACTGATATCAAGTCCTTCTCTTATGAGATCCATCCATATCTTGTTCTCTCTAATGGTTTTGGAACGTTTGAAAACTAACATATGACAGGGACCCAATTCAAGGATGAACTTCATTCTCAGGAAGAAAGGCTTTTTCCTGTTCGTTTTGATGACACAGGATGATAATGAAATAAACTATAGACAAGCATATGTCTGATCTATCCTGAAGATACATTATTTCCAGTCTGATGTCTCAAATCGAACTCGAGAGTATCTCTTTCTTGAGTTTCTTCCACTTCTATTCTTTAAACAGGTATGTTGCTTTGCTTGCTGATGGTATAACAACGGTTATGGTGTTTCCAAGGAACGTTAATGATGACTTACCACATTTTCACGACGGTCAACTGCGTCTTCTCCCTGTTAGGAGAAGGCTTTGATGATATTCCGCCCCTGACCGGGCGTGGCCCTGATTCAACGTTCTAATCTCCTCCTTTTGTTGGATACCTTAACCGTCGTTTGTTGTCCATTGGTTGGAGATTCTGTCTTCTTTGTTACTAACAATTTGATGCAGTATGTATTCAATCTCATCTCTTGGAGGGTTTGACAACATGTTATTCACAGATGGGCTTACTATGATGATTTTTACAACCGATTAGTCTTCATGAACCGAATGATTAAAAAACGTACCCTAGATTTGCATGTCAGGCTGATACTATTCCAACTGTGTCACATGTTGTAATGCCTTCCCGCAAGAGAAGATACTCTACAAGGGCATCTTAACTAACATAGAATAAAGGACCTACTTTCATTTCAAACAAAATTTGTAGGGATTACATTCATTAAATCAACCTCTGTTGGTTGTGTTTCCGCTTCCCTTGGCATGAGACTCGGTGAAGTCGTCCCATTCTCTCTTTTTGTAGGTCTCTCTATCAGCTTTGTCCATATCGTCGTCATCACTCGATTCATCAGCTCCATCGTTACCACCACCGCTGATCATACCTCCGTTAGCCAATTCCTGTTCGAGGAAATCCTCAACAGTCATTGTTGGTAGATGGTAGTCTGGTGTGAACACTTTCTTCTTGATATCTTCTCTTTTGACGAGAGTGAATGGTCTCATGATTTTTCCTTGTTTTGATAGCAACTCCTTGTTAACAAACTCTAGTTTGTCTGTAAATCCAGTAGCATCTCTGTTCTTCATTCTTTCATCTTTAACCTCTTCAATCTTTGGTTCTGGTATGTGTTGAAGAATCTCCAACTCCTGGGTCATGGCTCTGATGTTGTCAAATGTCTTGATCAAATACAACCTCAATTGATCCGAGTATAATTCACGGATCATATCCTCATCGGCATTATTATACTCATTCTCATCATTCTCAAGTTTTGCCAAAATCTGAAGCTTTTGCGTCAACTGTCTCTCGAGTTTAAAGTTCGCAATCTTGTCTTCACGTCTTAACATTGCAGACTCATGAAGGACTGCAATCTCGAACGGTCTGTCTTTAAGCTTTTCATATTTGGTAGTTTCATCTTTTGTGAGCACACCATAGTTATGCAGGTTTGTGAGGAAGTGTAAATAGCAAAGAATGGCCTTCTTAATGTTGATGGTCTTTGCAGGTTGGGAATACTCTGCATAGAGCTGGGCAAGGAAGTAGTCCGTAGAAAGATACTTAATCTCCGAAGTATTCACATCTTCAAGTGATTCGTTTGAAGAAAAGATTCCTCTCGCTGAGATTGTAGACTTCAATTCAATCCATTGCTGAATCACTTGGCCAAGCTTCTGCTGGTACTCATCGGAGTCTTTTCTCAGTGGCGAAGCTTCAAGTTGGTTGAACTGTGATAGATCTTCTGAAAATATCTGTTTCAGAGTTCTCTGTTGACTCATTGTTGAAATATTCCTATTTATAACAGCACTGATTGAACTTGTTTGCTGCTTAGAAGTCACCACAGGCAAAGGGGCAAAGAGCTTCTATATGGGAACTAGCCGAGCGTTGTTCTTACTCGGGGGTTTTTCATGCGACTTACCACTTTTTAAGCAACAATATGCAGAAATATGCAGAAATATGTGTGGTGTTCGGGTGAAATGGTGTGTTACCGGGGTGTCACGGTGTGTCACGGGTGTGTGTTCGGTGTGTCACGGGTGGTGCTCGGTGTGTTCGGCTGCATATATATGTATCATTCTGCATATATATGTAGAAATTTTTACTTTGTGAAAAGTATGTAGGCTAGAGCGTTGTTCTTACTCGGGGGTTTTTCATGCGACTTACCACTTTTTAAGCAACAATATGCAGAAATATGCAGAAATATGTGTGGTGTTCGGGTGAAGTGGTGTGTTACCGGGGTGTCACGGTGTGTCACGGGTGTGTGTTCGGTGTGTCACGGGTGGTGCTCGGTGTGTTCGGCTGCAGATATATGTATCATTCTGCATATATATGTAGAAATTTTTACTTTGTGAAAAGTATGTAGGCTAGAGCGTTGTTCTTACTCGGGGGTTTTTCATGCGACTTACCACTTTTTAAGCAACAATATGCAGAAATATGCAGACATATGTGTGGTGTTCGGGTGAAATGGTGTGTTACCGGAGCAAAGCATGACAAAAGTCGCGATGGAGTCCCACGCTCCGGGGATCTCCTCACCGGGTTACCATCTCTTTTATAGTCTCCCGAGATCCCACTACACTTCTCTCTTGTTCTTCTTTGTCTACTAAAGAGACTCCACAATGTCACTCCCAGACGTCTACTACAACAACGAGACGGACTCATTCGCCTACTCCACCGTCCGTGTCCGTTGGATCAAGATCATCCAGGACGCTGTGGATGACGTCTACGCTGCTGTTGCCAACGCCACCGATGAGGAAGTCAAGACACAAGGAACTGTTATTTCCGAGAAACTTGCCCAATTGAAGCAGGATGTTCTTGGTGATGCAGTTGTCAAGCCTCTTGAAGGTAAATTGAAACAATACGAGTCCTTCAACAGAATTATCAGCAACAAGACTTTCACCTGGCAGACTGGTCCATGGCTCATGCTTGAGAACTATTTGTACCGTGTCATAAACTCTTTCTTCCTCGAGCAGACTCGTTGGTTTAACTACGATATCTTTGTCAACTTGAAAAAGTCCTCTTTTGAGGCTTCCGTTGCCGGTGTCACAGAGCTTGCTGTTCGTTACACTCAACTTAATGCCCAACTCTTGGAGCAGAAGGCCGTTGATGAGGAAGTCAAGGAGTTGTTGTTCAAGGAATTCGCAGAGATTTCATTGTGGGGTAACGCTACTGACTTGTCTTTGCTTGCTACCACTACACTGGATGATATCAAGTCCATCCAAGGTGCCGAAGCCAGAAAGAAATCTGAAGACAAGATCTTGTCCAACGATATTGATGCTGCTTACGCCCAGTTGAAATCCTCTAAGGCTCCAACAGTTGACATTGTCTTAGATAACTCTGGTTTCGAGCTCTATACCGATATGGCCTTTGCCTTGTTCTTGATTGACTTCGGGCTTGCAGAGAAGGTTACCTTGCACACCAAGGACATCCCATGGATGGTTTCTGATGTCAACATCAAGGACTTTGACGTTGTCTTGGGTCAATTGAAGGATGCTAAGTTGTTCCCAGAGCACAGAAAGGAGATTGACTTCTTTGTTGACAAGGTTGAGTACTTGTACAACACTGGTGTTTTGACTTTAGAAACCTCTCCATTCTGGACTTTGGACAAGGACTTCTGGGCTATTGACCCATCTGAGAATGAGTTCGGTGGCTCTAAGTTGCACAAGAGACTCAGTGATTCGGCACTGGTCATTTTCAAGGGTGATATGAACTACAGAAAGTTGACTGGTGACAGAAAATGGCCTTCTACTACCACTTTCGTCAATGCCATTGGTCCTTTGGCCTCCTCTGGTCTTAAGATCTTGTCTTTGAGAACTGTCAAAGCTGATGTTCTTGTTGGTTTGAAAGAGGGTGTTTATGAGGAGATCTGTCAGGAGTGGAGTAAGACTGATGACAACAAGTTAGGCTGGTTGTACTCTGGTAAGTACGCCGTGATGTCTTTCTCTAACGGCTCAGCATAAGCAACTCCTGCTCACTTTAGATAAATCTACAGATAAATTGTTCTAAAAAATCGTTGTGTTTTTTCATTCAGATGTAGATGTTCGTAATACAATTCATTGGCCCTGGTTATTGTTTTGCTGCGGCATGACTGGGACAAACCCTGTTGGGAATCCAAATGGTGGCATCATCATAGGCATTCCTGGCATCATTGGCATACCATTCGTTGCATCTGTACCTGGATTAGGTCTCTTTGCATCGTTCTCTTCGCCATTTGATAGTGGACGTTTGATACCTCTCTTCTCCCTCTCTTTCTCTAATAGCTCATCAATCAATTTCTTCTTGTCTTCATCTGACTTCAATTGATCAAGCAGAATATCCTCTTTACCACAGTTAGGACACACAAAGTCACTCTCCAAGAGTGCATCCTCAATTGTCTCACGTGAATACGATTTGGAACAACATGGTGTAACAACAGGATCCTTCATCACCTTATTTGTCACTGGATCCAACAACTCGGCATCCACGTCTTTCAAGAGATCAAGTTCAGAAGCTTTATCCACTTTCTTCTGATATGCATCCCATGCTTTTGTATCAGCTTTCTGAAGGAAGTATTGACCTTCTTCGTTCATGAGGTATGTCTTAGAAGTATCATCTTCAGGCTTCTCCACTGTTTGCAACAGTGTCTTTGGAATACCAGTGGTACGTTTAATACGCTTGCCCTCCCAGTTAGGATCATCATTAGTAGGACAGTTTTTAATGAAATGTTCTTTTGATCCACATCTGTAACACACGTATCCTGGTGGTGGGACATCTTCTGTTCCGTTTGATGTCGATGGTTGTGGTCTGGCTGTGAAAACAGGAGCTGCATTAGCCATTTCTTGTTGTGTCTTACTCCATTGATCAGATTGGTCAGCAAACATAGATTTAATCTTATCCTCTTCACTCATCTCTGCTCCTCCTGGAATTGATGTAGGAATTGGTCCTGACTTCCCTGTGTTCTGTGTCAGTGTGACCTTTGTGATTCTTGGTTTACCTGTAACGTATCTGGAAGCGCCACCTTTGCCTGGCTTGTGTGGAGGCGAACGACGAGCCACGACTGAAGAAGAACGTGGTATCACTAACGTGTCATCAGCATACTCGTCTTCTGTGTCAGCGTTGTACAATCGTAGTTCAAAACTTGTACCATCACCCAACTTGTTTTCAGAAATGATCTCCTTCTTCAAGTCAAATACTGTGAGACCCGTTCCATCAAACTGGATACGTGACATGTTCTTCTGTGAACGGAACCGATAAAAGATGGTTGAAGACATATTGGACTGTTTGATAAAAGGGACAAAGGACTTCCGTTGTCTCCCGCCGTTGATGGTTGAGTGGTCCCTCTACTTCTTTGCCGCTGGTTTTGGAGAACAATCACAAGTTCGCGAAAATCTGTCCCAGCGGCGAAACTTTGGAGAAACAGAGCGGTTTGGCACCTCTTACTCTAATGGAGTCAACACTAGCAGCGGCTACGGGGAAGAGATGAGCAACCAAGGCTACTACGAGCTCTACAGAAGAGGATCGTAAGTTGGACATTCACCGTGATGATGTCTTTGGAGCGGCTTTTGTTCGGTATATGGTGGTGGCAAAATAGCCCTCCATCCTCAGCTCACCTCGGGGTGGGCGGACTTTTGATATTCAATTGAGAAACCAACATCATCATTCTTCAATGGACTCTCTGTACTAACATAACCATAGTTTGGGATCCTCGCTCACAGATGCTTTGGACACTCTTATTTCCGACCAGCGTATCCAGCCACAATTAGCCATGCGCATCCTTGCCAACTTTGATCGTGTGGTTGCTGAGACACTTAAGGAGAAGGTGAGAAGTAAACTCGCATTCAAGGGTCATTTGCACACATACCGTTTCTGTGATGATGTGTGGACGTTTGTTCTTAAGGACGTCAGCATCAAGATGGATGATGGAAACACCGTCAATGCCGATAAGATCCGTATTGTCGCCTGTAACTCTAAGAGAGCTGGTGAGGCTTGAAGTTTCGATTCTCCCTATGGGCTCGAGCTACAAAAATGGTGTAATATAGCTGGATAAAAATGGATTTAAGGGTTAAACAATGGAAAAAATGATGATACTGCTGATTGTAGGCCTTGCGTCGCCTTGTTTCGTAAAAATCGTGGTTCCGCTTACCTGAATAGTAAGGCGGGGGGGAGGCGGAGACTTTATTGGTCCCTGCCTTCAGTAATTACCGAGCCTTCTTGTCTTTATTACATGCAGGTTGGTATTAGCAATGGCATTCCTATTGTAAGGCCTAGAACGCAAAGACTATAACTCAATTGTCTCTATAGCTTCCCAGCTGCCAGCACTTCATATTTTGGCATCTAGGCGATATAAACTGCTTGTGATCTACATAGGTTAGCTGGCATGCAGCAACTCTCAATACAGATTGTAATGGATTCATAGGTAGACCACCCCAATGTAACTGCAAATCCCTATATTATCAGGCAATAGTGATCTTCGGCACAAAGGATCTTTTGTGGGGGTCCTGCTCTAGAACGGAACAGAGTCCGTGGTGATCTACAGTAGTGATTATGGCGTGGTTGATCATTGATTTCCAGGAATATACACCAAGACTTTTCAAATGTGGATGTTAGTATTCAATGGTCCCTAGAAATGGGTTGATAAGGGCGCGCCCCCCGCAAAAGACATCATTTTGTGACCCCACCAAACTCTCCAGTTGGCCGGTAATGGCAACACGGGTGTTGTCAAAAGTCAGTAAAATCTATTTTTTCTTCCCTTGGAAATTCTCAGATAATGTAGATAAGTATTAGATGAATAGCATCATGTCAATGGCGTTCGGAGAGTGGTGCTTGTGTGTAATGGCAATGGGTCTGTCTTTAGCAAGGTGTAGCAAAGAGGAACATACCTGTAAGGCCGGCAATCTGTGCAAGAACTGTAGGTACCAAATACGGATACAAAGAGGGTGTAGATCAACACATAATCAGGAACTTGGCTGTTGCAACCAGCTTGGGCCAAAACCTTATTTCCAAGCCAGAGGGCCTGGAATCACGATGGGCCCCAGACGATACTGAGCTAGCAGGTGGTTGGCTGTGTGCAAAGCATCTCAAGTAACGATAATGGTTGAGCTTTTCTCCATAATCCCAATGTTGGTGTCCATCTCCGTCTGCCCTTTTGGCGCTGCTTTGTCACTGTCACATGTGTTGGAAGAAGAAGAAGAAAAAAAATAGTCCGACGCACGGCAAAATCCCCAGGCGCGAACCGCGGCTAGTGACACTTTTCTGAGGGCATCACACCTTCCGTTGCTCCCTTAAGCACACCACTTCTCTCTCTCTGGATACTTAAAGCGACACTATCCCGTGCATCTTTTCCTGGTGAACTCTGGAGTACCTCTCCTACTCTATCATGGACCTTTCCACTATACACAAGATGCTCTCCATATTCACCACTGTCTTCATGGCTGCAATGACTATCGTCCGCTACATCTCCGTACGTATAATTCCCCCTGACCCTCCTCGAGGCTGGTACTAACTGTTCCTTTCTAAAGATTGTGTTATGTGCGGCTATCATAACTCCAGTGGTATTACTCCTGGCCTACGATGTTGTTCTATACGCCTTCCACATCCTCCGGGTGCACACATACATCGCCTCGTTCAGAGATAGCATGCTCACCTTCAAAGTGCAAAACTTTTCTGCCACCCGCCTGGGTATCCAGCTCAAGAACTTTGCAAAGAGGCACGTTTATAACCAGAAGGTTATCTATGAGACTGCTGCTTCATGAGGCTAGACCGTGAGTGTCTGAGATATTTGCTATCTACGTCTTAACTCGCTATCTCTACTTCAGACCTCTTTTTGTTTCACTTCTTTAACGTCCCCTGTTTCTGGGATTCCTTCTTTTTTTTGGGGGTGGTTTGGGTTTTATTTTTTTATTCAGAGGAGATATATTCATAGGTTGCTAACTCTTCTACTGGGAAAGTGGTGCTGGTTACCGTTCCTCCAGTTTGCATTCGGTTACAAGAGATACAGGAAAGAAACCGAGCCCGCCTCACTTGCTGAGGTTGGGTCTTTTTGCTATAATTTGGATTTGAGAGTCTACAGGACTATTTAGTGCATTAGGTGGTATGCACAGGGACAAGATTTTATGCGTTTTTAGGCTAGCTATAAACATACAATTTGTACTTTTTGGTAAGCATCAATCTAGCACGTGAAGAGGAGCTGGCTCTCCCTAATAGTGCGCTTACCAATTTTTTTGCACCTCCCGCGCTCGGTGGAAAAACGTCAACGACTCCAACCTTCGATCTTCACACTCATGTTCATGTTCCTTTTGTAGTTAATACAACCCTAAAGTATCTCCAAATATGAACGCTATTCACGCACACCACCCAGCTGCTCCAAAGGAGAATCCATCTTACTGGGAGCAGATCACCAACAACCCAGGTTTCCCAATCTTGCTCAACGTTGCATACTTTGCCGTAAGTCTTTTCATTCTCTCAACTACTTTGAACCATCATCTCAGATCTGAACAGGTTATTAACTTTTATTAGGCTGGTGTTGCTTTCATTGCCTCACCATTGATGGATGCTATGGCTCCTCAGTAAGTACAAATTCCCTTCCTCCCTTCCCACCCTCACTATGGAGATCTCTGAACACATACTAACAAGGTATACAGGCTCTAAGTTGATAGTTTTGCAAAAAAAAAAACAAGATCTTCTGTTTTCCGCTGTTATTTTATGATTTCATAACGTCCTGTACATATATGTGCCCTTTTCTGATAGCTTTACTTAAAGGGAGTGATGCACGTAGATCGTAGATTCGCTTGACTAAGGATATCTAAAGATAGACATCAAACTACGCCACTCTCAATTTAAAGAGCGCTATTAGAGATCTGGTATCAGAATGTTCATAAAAGAATACAAAGTAAGGAGATAGATTAATAAAGAGCAACAAAAAAGTGAGAACAAGTATTACTGAATGTTTCAAAAAGCTGAGAATCAAAGACAGCTTCAAAGGGAGTTTTATAACTCAAGTGGGACAGACACTATATCCGATCGGTGTATCAATTATCACTGAACGCGACGTAAAGAGCGTGTAAGATAGCTGGGAACCAGACAAAGACTGTTATTGTTTGTTAGTACTTGTTTACTCCATGGGGAATGTCTCGGGGAAATTCGTGTGAGAATTATCAAAACAATGGAGAAGCTGAGGGATATACTTACTACAAAGGACACAGTTAATGAGCAAGTCCTTACCACAACCTCTCATGAGATAGACAGCAAGAGGTGGGATGATGATAGCTGTTCGATATGTTAGTATTTTTGATCTCTGTGTTGAGAGACCGCTATTTCCCAAGTGGCGGGGGAGGGTTCAAAGAGGGAGAGCCAGCGCAATTCTCCGGGTCTCTCTGATAAAGCCAAGACCATGGGGTAAATGCTATATCAAGCTCAATTCGTACATACCAATAATAACGTTGATAATCTTGGAAGCGTTGGCCATTTTATATTGATGGAAATAGTATATCGAGGGAAAGAGATACGGAACAGCGGGAGATTAACCCGAGCAAAGCGCTTTTTGTTTTTTTTTCTACGACCCGCCTGCCATTAGACATCGTGTCACTATGTGCTTAAGTTATTTTTCTACAAGCTCATGATTGCTTCTTAAAGAAACGTATAACTCTTTTTCACCATCTATTATAACTCATTTCAGTACCTTCTTCACAATCTTTTCAACTTCCTCCCAGTCATCAGTAGGCACTCTGGTCATCTCAATGTCTCCGAAGTAAGATCTGATAGCCATCAATTGCTGGTAAGACTTCTTGTCATGGATAAAGGACACTGCAACACCAACTCTTCCGAATCTACCAGTTCTTCCAATTCTGTGTAAGTATGTAGATGGGTCTGGTCTTCCCTGCTTGTCTGTAGGCATGTCATAGTTGACCACCATGGACACGGTTGGAATATCAATACCTCTGGACAAGACGTTCGTTGTGATCAAAACCTTAGAACGGCCATCTCTGAAATCATCAATCAATCTATCACGCTCAGAAGTCTCCAAGTCAGAATGCAAGATAGAAACTTGATGACCGTCATCTTTCAATTTTTTGTAAAGAATGTTGGCTGTATCCTTTCTGGCAACAAAGATAATGGAGGATCCGATCGTGAGTAGTCCATAGAGCTCCTTCAAAACCTCGTACTTGTGTTGTTCGGAATCACAGTCCATGTATAGCTGCTTAATAGCATCCACATTCAACTCCTCGTGCTTCAAAGACAATCTGTTTGCATCTGGAACGAACTTCTCTGCATATCTGGAAACCTCATCTGGGAAAGTAGCAGAGAAGATGACGAGTTGTGTAGTCTTTGGCAAGAACTTCTTCACTCTAACACACTGGTCACCAAGACCTTGCTGGTCAAGCATGTTATCAGCCTCGTCCAAGACAAAGACCTTCACTTGTGAAACGTCAACTTGCTTACGACGAAGCAAATCCAATAAAGATCCAGGTGTACCAACAAGAATGTGTGCGTTGATCTTTGCACCCTTCTCGAATGCGTTTGGAATCACCAGTTGTGTTGTGATGTTGGTGTATTTTCCCATTGTCTGGACGACATCCATGGTTTGTCTAGCCAACTCTCTTGCAGGAGCCAAACAGATGGCCTGGACGGCATTGATAGATGGATCGACTCTTGAAAGCATTGTGAGGGAGAAAGCAGCAGTCTTACCTGTACCAGACTGGGATTGACCAATCATATTTCTAGCAGGGTTTGATAAGAGCAATGGGAGTGCCTTCTCCTGAATCTTGGATGGTTTTTGGTACTTCATGGCGTACAAACCTTTAAGGAGTTCTGGTGAGAGACCGAGGTCTTCGAACGATTTGATGGAGTAGAGTGGAGAGTTTGGATCGGCCTGTAAGTCAGCAAGTTTGACCTTGACTTCGTATGTGGATGTGATCAGGTTTGTCTCTGGTTCTTTCTTTTCTTCTTCCTTAACCTCCTTTACCTTTGTCTCGGTCTTTGTTTCTTCCTTTGACTCCTCCTTAGCATCAGCCTTTGGAGCCTCTGCAGAAACTGCCTTGTCAGCAGCTTCCTTCTGGGCGGTCTTGATAGAGAGCGAAGAAAGAAGGTCCGCAGCGTCAGATGTCTCTCTAGCTTCAGACATGTTTTCTTGTATGTGTAATTGTAGCCTCCTGACGTGTTGTTTACTTAGAAATTTGACGTGGATCGATGGTGAGCGTTGACTTTTTTTTCGCCACTACTTGCTCGCGGTGATGATGTGCCATCCGGACACCGCAATTTAGAGCTGGAGGTACACTTAGCTAGTTTAAGGCAATTATTGAACTGCATTAAGATCTTCCAATCAATGAAAAGATCCTGTATAAATATCCCATAAATTTCAAATAACGTATTCCCAAAAAATAAGATGTCAAAACGTATCCCAAAGCAAAAAACGTAACGTAAAAACGATCATCAATGATCAAAAAAAAAATACAAAACCAGTATCAACGTGGGAGGGCTCACGATCAACGTGAACTAGAGTGGAATGATGTGCATCCATATCTTTAGTTGGTGATTCTGTCTGGGGTCCAGTCAAGTCCGATTCTATGGTAGACCTTGGCCTGAACGTCTGTCCATAAGGAAGCCTTCTCTTCCTTTGTCAACTTTGTGCTCTGTTGAGGAGGAGATGAAACCGACTGTACAACATCGTTGTAGATGGCTTTTCTCAATAATGATCCTTTTCCATTCTTTGGTGCTGGAGCTGGAGGACCATTGGCTGACAGCTCTTGTTTCTTTGTTCTCTTCAATTCACTGCATGCCTTCTTGAAGTCATGACGACACTGAGCCTCGACGGCCAAGTTGAGCAAAAAGTTCTCAATAACATTTCTCCATTCTGGTTTGGAAAGTCTGTTGTTGTAAGTAGCTGGAAGACCACATCCTTTGAGGATCTGTGCATGTCTCGATCTTGCAGCGTGTAGAGTGTACTTGGCAGTTTGGATGCGGAACGCCATATCAAGGTTGGACTCTTTGTAGATGTCACTCTCGACCAGGGTCTTGACAATGTATTGGTCATCAGCATCAAGTGGAAGGTACTCAAACTTGAATCCTTGAGGAGAGTAGATGATAGGTAGTTGGTCATTCCATTCTGGCAAGAGCTTCTCGATGATGAGCAAAGAACGAATGTCGTTTAGCTCCCAGTCGAGAAGTGCACGCTTAGTGAACATCGGACGACCATCGATCAAAAGATTAGGATCTGCCAGGAGTTCAGGTGCGTACATGTCATCAAATCTCTTTGGCAATGCCTCCTGAAGAGTGAAGAGTGTAGGTGAAGTCTTTGAAGGACCAGACTCTGTGTATGTTGCTGGAGCTGGTGGTTGATAGGAAACGGTTGTGAATGTGGTTCCAAGGGAGTTCTGTGCACTGAATATGGAGCCTGTAGTTGTGGCCTTAGATGCTCTTGTAGATGTAGTGATGTTTGATGCAGCTGTCGATACCGAGTCGATGGATGGTACCGGGTGGAGAGGCGCGAGCCGTGAAAGGGAGTCTGTAGTGGTTATAGAAGGGGCAATCGAGGATGCATCATCATCAGTCATAACGACATCATCATCACGGACTTCCTGTTCGTGTCTCAAAATGGACTCCTGTGAAGGTGATGTGATGGAGGAGTTAGAAGTCCTGCGCCTGAGCTTGCCAAACCCAAAGATGTTTTTAACTTTCTTTGTGTGTTGTTCCTGTGGAGCAGAGGTGGCCGCGTTCGGGTATTCAGCGATAGTTTCGAGCGAGTCATTAGAGTTTGTCTTTGTGAGTGAGGTGTCAGAAGCGACACTGGCGACTCTTTGTAGAGGTGATGGACCATGCCTGAGTCTTGGCTGTGGATTTACGGCGCTTGGAAGGTTGAGCTTTTTGGCTATTTCATCCCTTGCCCTATTGGTGTACTCCTTTGGTGTCTGCGAGTTCGCAGAGGAAAGGAAAGGGGAGACGAACATGGTCGGCTGAGGCTAGCGTGGGCGTTTGTCTGTGTTGTTGCCTCCTATGTGTGTATCTGGGTGTTGCTGTTGTTGCTCTTGTGGCCTTTTGGTGTGGCGACTGTAGTGGGCAATCCAAGAGCCACAGGGGTAGCGGGGTCAGTGGGCTGTGTAGGAGCAGAATCTGCGTGTGGAAGAGTATGGTGGAGGTTCAGAAGGGCAGTAGTGAAGAGTATGCGCCTTTTCCGAAGTGATGAGGTGTTGTGTGAGTGAGTGGCGTGTGGGGAGAGTGATGGGAAAGGTTGGTCAGGGAGTAGAGAAACAGCTTTTTTGTTCTCCTTTTTCCTCGATCAGAGCCGGAAGATTTTCAACATCCACGCGCTGCACTCTCCGCTGAGTCGCGACAGCCGCAATGCGGGACTCCGGGGAGAAACCGGTTGGCCAGTTGGAACTTAACCCACCGGGGGGCCTCGGATGGAGGGGGAGGAGGGACAGGCTTCCCAGCTTCCAGTGGTGTAAACTGCGCCAGGGCCCATCTACAATGGCAGCAGTGTGCACCATCTACACCTACAATATACTATGAACGGCCCCACCCTTTTCCACACCCGCACCCTTGAAAAAAAAAACCTCCAGAACCGAGGACCCCTTCTATAATCGGCCGCCGCGGAGCAGACGGGGCACCGTGTGTTTCGTAGCCACTCAAATTGTTCCGGAGCGAGAGTTGTCCCGGCGGTGGCTCGGATAAATTTTCTGTGCGCTCTGTCTCTGCGCTTAAATCACACGCGCAGACTCCAGAGGTTATCGCCACAATCCCCTTGGAGCGCTATTTTGAGGCTACCGTTGATGGGGACCTATGTTCGGTGTGTGTGTGTGTGTGTGTGTGTGTGATCCTCCATTTCCCGATCACGCCTCCCGTTTCACTGACTTACAAACCCTCAGGTACCAACACCCCGCCACCACCCAGGCCCAGATCCCTCTTCAGGGCTGGCGTCAACGGTCTACTGCCGCGCTTTTTGTCCTTTGTCCCAACTGTAGGCGCATTGCTCAATCCCGAGCACATCTCTCATCAAAGACTGGGCATACACCATGCGCACACCATACGTGACACGTCCTCCGAAATGGGCTCCAAGTGTCTATCTTTGTTGTATGGCATGGACCATAGGCTTTCCCCCTTGCAAACTGCTCTGGAACAGCAATCCCCCGGGCTATATGATCTTCGCTGCAGTTGATCACTAGCAAGCTGTAAGCTCAAGCCGTGGTTTGGGCCCCCCACAAAACGGCCTCCATCGTTGCACGTTGCACGGCGCACCTGCCCATCACACATCCATCCCCTGGACCACACGACTCTCTGGGGAGCATTTGTCCCGTTGCTTTTACAAGAAAATAAAAAAAAAAAAAAAAAAGAAGGCAGCTCCCGAACAACGTGACACCAGGCACCAGTAGTTGAACTCTTTTTACTTCTTCCTCGGGAGCACCTGCCCCCCCCCCCGAAGTCACGCGCCGGGGCGATCATGAGATTCCCGCGAATTCCGCGAACTCGTTCGATACATCTCTTGGCCCTCTTCTTTTGTTTACTTTTGACGCCATTGGCCCCCACCACCCGCTCCTATACTACATTGTAAGCCCACAATCAAATCATCATGGCCCCGTTAAAGAAGCCGCTAGTCAATTCTTTGCTTAAGCAGCGATCACAGAAGAAACTAGCGAACGATTCGACCGTCATCTTGGTAGGTTATTTTTTCTTGATCATAGATCATCCTTCTTTATCCCAAGATCAGCTTCTAACACTGAACCCCCAGGTCACTGCAAGCTATTCCATCTTCATGAGAGAACTCATCTATGAGGCGTCCCAACTAGCCAAGAAGGATGGATCAAAAGAGATATTACCAAGTCATATCAAGCAGTCTAAGAAAAAGCTAATGAGCAAGTACCGCGGTTGAACATTGTCTAAAGTGCAATTCATCAAATTCATCAAAAACATATGTACAAGGTGCACCTCTTTCTCTATTCAAAAGACATGGTTTGGAGTCTTTAGTGTCTCCACCATGGATAGAGCTGAGTCTGGATCGTTCTTGTTGTACACAAAGAGTCCTTGCAGCTGGGCTGTTGAGATTGGGACTCCTAGGGTCATTGCCTTCTGGGCAAACTCCTTGGCTTTCTCCTCTTGGTCCTCATAGAATCTCAAGAACATCTGTTCAATTTGGTACGGTGTTGCATTTCCAACAAGGACTCTATAGTCAACTCTTCCTGGTCTCAAGATGGCTGGGTCAAGCTTTTCAGGGTGGTTAGTAGTCATGAATGTAATAGTCTCCTCTGATGACGCAACACCATCAAGAGCATTAAGCAATCCACTGAATGTAACTCCTGATTTGTAGCCTGATGCGTCTGTTTGGTCACGCATATTAAATGCAGCGTCAATATCCTCCAATAATAACAAACTTCTCTCTGGAATATGGTTCATCAAATGGTTCAATCTGTCATCGGTCAGATTGGCTTCACTCAGGTTTAAAATGCAAATATTGTAGTCCAATTCACCAGCTAATGCCTGGATAAAACTGGTTTTACCACTTCCTGGTGGTCCATAAAGTAAGTATCCACGTCTGTATGGAATACCTCTGTCAAAGTACCATGAACCACTCTTCAAGAAATCTCTGACATCGTTGAGGATGTGCTCTTTGATTCCTTGATCCAAAATCACAGAACCAATAGTTCTCTTCTTCTTAGGTTGACCAAACGGTCTCCATTCTGGACCCCAAGAAGTATATATCACAGTCTTACCCTCCTGAGCCTTGAGGGCCATTGTCTTTGCCTCTGTCAACAAGTCATTGAACAATCCACGATCTCTATAAAGTGTAGTCAGTGTGACAGTCTCAAAGGGAGTACCACTCGTCATATCCAACAATTTTCCGGATCTCTCCCTCTTTATGAGCATGAATGCACCTTTGTATCTGATCAGATGGTTTCCAGGTCCAGGAACAAGTGAGAATCGAGTGGAAACTGCACCGTTGTCATGTTGAATGAAGTTTGTTTCCACACTCAAATGTCTTGAACTTCTATGCTTGTATTGAGACATCCACTCCAAAAACCACATATAAGACTTATCCTTCGATGGAATCTCCAAATCAACTAGAAGTTGACGATAGATGAACCCGGATGAACGAACAAGTCCTTGTCTGGCAACGGCAAGTGCAGTACCAAGAAGCATCAATCCACCACCAGCTGCAAAGTAAGGGTTACTCGTGACAGCTTGCTCAAAGAAATTCGAAGCCATTCCTCTGATTCCATCTTCTGGGTTGATCTTATTGAAGTCAAAAGCCGGCGGTGTTGCTGCACCTGGGGCCGGTGTTGGTGTTGGTGTTGGTGTTGGTGTTGGTGTTGGTGTTGGTGTTGGTGTTGGTGTTGGTGGCTGGTGTGTTTCCATGGCTGGAGTCTCAGTAGCTGGGGCAAGACTCTCAGCACTTCCACCTATGGAGCTCGAAAACCAGGCCATTATTAGCGTCCTGATTATAAGTCTCCCCTTTATTCGAAGGCAGTTCTTGTTCTCTTTTGCTCTCGGAGATACAAATGTTGTAGGTTGAATTTTTGTTCACCGGGGGTGCTCATCGAAGGAACTAGCGCGACAGCGTGTGTCCTCTACCGCTGCCAATAATCACGGGGTAAATAACCACTAGACCAATTCTAGTTGCTGAGGAGGCACTGCTTCTCCATGAACTGATTCTTCATCGTCAACTTACCGCCAGGTAAAACAGCATTTGATTTCCTCTCAGGAAACATTTCAGAAACTGATATACGTATTCGTGTTCTTTTCAGAAGCATATAACCTCTTGTTGAGACACTACACACTGCTAAAGTCACACATACAAAGCACACCTTGACCACAGAGACGTAACAAACTCAGCCCCTTCCAAGCACCACCATCCACATCGGCACCAGACAATTTCTCATACACATTTGAATTCAAGATGATTCAAAAGTCTGATGAGTATGGCCCAATTACAGAAGACGGATCGGTTGCTATCGAAGAGGATCATTCCTCGGTGGCGTCAACTGGCGAAGATGACAGAATGGCCATTTCTCCAGAACCTGAAGGAGACGAGGTGATGAATATAAGTGACAGTGGTGAAACTGGTGAGAGCATGGAAGCTGATGACGAGCTAGAGGAAGACTATGAAGGCTTGGATCGCAATGTCTTCAAGACGTCAAACAGATTGGTTGATGATATCGTGGCTGATCTCTTGTTCATCTCAAATCCGCAAGTTAAAGAGACTTTACGTGGAGGCTTACTTCGTTGTCCATGTATCAACTATGCCAAAGAAGTCTCAAGTATCAAGTACAACCCATACGATCTTTACATTCTGAACCCTGCAGGGACAATCTTTGGCCATACGAGTGAGCATTTTGATTCTCTTTCAAACCCAAAAGACAAGATCTCCGTTACCAGGGCACTCCTCTACACAAATTCAGAGGCCACTCTTTCCAAGAACAAAGCTTATCATGTGAGGTTTGCCATAAAGGTCAAAGCAAGCAAGAATAAGAGTGTTTCAAAGCACGAATTCCACTTGTGTGATCTCTCACATGATGACAAGGTTGACTTGACGCGTGCCACAACTGCCTTGGATACTGACCCATTGGAACTCAAAAAATGTACACCAAAGTTGGTTGATTCTGCATCTTATGTCTGCTCCTTGACTCAGACAGTTCTCTATGTTGAGATCTCTGAACCAGAATTTACTCAAAAAGATCTTCATGACTATGAAATTGGTCCAATTCAAGTGAGGTACTTGAAGGCCCGTGAACTTATTCCCAAACTCCCTGAAACTATCCCATCACCAGCTCAATGTTTGTACACTTTGTACCGTGTAATGAAAGGTGCTATGGTTTCGAGTCAGGCCGGCGAAGTGAAGTCTATCAAAGCATCACACAACACTCTTATGTCATTTACAGATCCAAGCATTCTTGTTGAAAGACTGCACTTCACACTTGAAGATGGCGAATACTACCCACCTTTAATGTCAGATGCTTATGAGAGATCGCATTGCTTGAGAAGAGAGTCTTTTATCAGAATGATGCTGGAAATCATGATGCTCGGAACAAAGGCCTATTCTGCGGGTTCTCCAAATCCGTTCTCCGGCTTTCAATTCACCACACGCAAGAACGCATTGTTCCAGGAATTGGGAGATAATGCATCAATCGTTAATCATCCAAAAACCAGCAATGATCGTCTCTTTACCAATGAGTCTTTTGTTACTTTGTCTGCATATCCATTTTACAGCGATGACCTCATTATCAACTGTTACCATAAGATGGTTGCATATGACCCTTCAAGAATCCCAATTTACTATGATGCTATTTGTGAAGTCAGCAGGATCCAAGGAAACCTGAAACTCACACAATTCGTTTCCACGCTCAAGTCATTGGATATTGTCGGTTTGAAAGAAGCGAATTCTGCTTTCCAAACTCTTAACATTGATCCAGAGCAGGCTGATGTTCTCGATGATGATCTGCTCATCTCGATGTTCAAGGCTGAGTCCCAACAGCACCCAATGGATGGTCGTCTAAGAAACTCTCTGGCTACCATTGGTAAGTATAGAAAGAGTGCTAAGATTCAGAGATTCTTGAAGTATGAACCGTTGGACCTGAATGAATCTTACAACTTGCTTGGTGTTGACTCGAGTGTTGATGATGATATCATTCAAACCGGATTCTTAATGAAGAAGTTGGATGACCCGGATCAGGAACAGACATTGGTTCGTGCATTGGTTTCTATTGCCAGTAGTCGCCAGAGTCCGGTACTCTTGAACCAGATTGAGAATGAGTATCCAGATTGTGTGGAGGATATGACTTTCAAGGAGGCTTGTCGTACTCTTGGAATGGATGAAACTGCGAGTGATATGCAGGCCATTGAGATCTTCCAAATGGGTGAGACTAAGACCATGAAGTCCAGAAAGGCATTGAGAGTTGTTGGTGAAGAGAAGAAAAGTAAAGTTATTCTTTCATTCTTGAGTACTGGTTTAATCGATCACAATGCTCTCCCGACCGAAGATTGGCCAGTTGGTTTGAACAACATTGGAAACACTTGTTACCTGAACTCCCTACTTCAGTACTACTTTGCTCTTAAGCCGTTCAGAGAGAATATTCTTGCTTTCAATGATGTTTACAATGATGAAGAACTCTATCAGAGAAAGGTTCTACACGGTGTTGCAAGACCTCATGAGGTGTTTCGTGGTTTCCAATTTGTCTACCACTTAAGAGATCTATTCTTCCAGATGAAACACTCCAAGGATCGTCGTATCAGTCCTCCAGCTTCCCTTCCATACCTTGCGTTCCTTCCATCCAGTGTTGAAGTTGCCTTTGACTCTGGTTCTGATGCCTGCCTGGATGAAAAACTAGATGATGATGCTGATATACCATCTGCAGAACCTGTCGTTGATGGTGATGCTACCAATGATTCTACCACTGGTGCAGTGAATGAAGCTGTGAATAATGCAACTAATGATACTTCTAATGGTGAACCTTTGAGAAATGGCTCTGCTGTCAGTGGTTCTAATGAGTTTACTGACCTCATTGATCTTGGAGACACTGAGGGCGAAACCACACATAATGAGCCTGAGCAACCAGCGTTGGCAGCAAAGAACGCATCCATTAAGCCAAAGGCTGCTCTTGTGTCTGAGGAAGATATGAGTCTTGCTTTGGATATTGGAAGACAGCAGGATATCACAGAGTGTGCCCTGAATATCTTTTCCCAAGTTCGTATGGCAACCAAGCCGGAAGGGTTTGATAAAGAAGATGGAGGAGATCAGATTGACTGGCTCAAGAGAACATTTTACACTCTTCTCACACAACGACTAATTGGCAGAAGCAATAAGGAAGAGAGACTTGAAATGTTCAGTACAGACTACTTGCCTATCAACGTTCTTGCTCAACGTCCACGAAACGTCTTTGATGGGTTGTCAAACAACTACTTTAAGCCGAATGAGTTGGAGAATGGTATGTCCACTTATGAGAAGGTTAAGAGACTTCCTGATATCTTGCAGATCCAAGTCCAGAGAGTTGGTTACCTTCCAGGCACAGGTGCCTACAAAGAGGCTTATCAGTTCCCATTTGAAGAGAGACTTTACATGGACCCATTCCTTGACACTGAAGATCCTGATATTTTGCAGAAGCGTAAAGAAGTTTTGCAGTGGAAGCAGGATGTTGAGCAACTAAAGGCTCGCAGAGAGCTCCTTTTGGAAAAGAATGAGCATGGTGTTTCATACAAAGACTCTATGAGAACAACGATGGATTGGTTGAAAGAACAGGACTTGGCTGATGAGGAAACCTTAAAAGTTCTTGAAAAGCAGATTACCAAGTTTGATGAGGATTTAATGGATATCTACAACAAGATCAATCAGCTTGAGTCCAAGATTGACCACCACTTTGATGCCTACAAGAAGCATGGTTACACCCTCTTTGCACTCTTCATCCACAGAGGTACTGCTAATTATGGTCACTACTTTGCTTACATCAAGGACTTGAAGCACAATGTGTACAGAAAGTACAACGATGAGGAGGTGACTGAAGTTCCAGCTTCTGAGTTCTACAACTTTGAGGAGGGAAACACCGCTACTCCATACTTCGTGTCCTATATCCGTGATGGTTGCGAGGACATGGTTGATCCACTCTGTCGTGAGATAATTGAGATGAGCGATGAGGAGTAATGAGTAATGCAGCATATAGTTCACAGTAAACACTACATGATACTCTTAAGTAGTTTGCCCAGCGTATTTCACCTGGATCCGGGGATCGCAAGGAAGAGGATATGACCTCGGGAAGGCAAATTGCCCGGTTCAAGCTGCAGATTCCGGAACCAGCCGATGTGAGTGTCCATGTATCTGGCATCCCACCACGTACCAGGTGTAGTGACACAGGAAATGTCAGGTCTTATCGGCTCTTTATGCGCTAGTTATGCGCTATCGAGAGGTGAGGTCTCTGGTGGGCTTGTGCGCGAACGCCCAAAATTTCCAAAACGAAGACAAGTGAGGACAGCGAGATCAGCTTGTGGCTATCATCAACAGAAACACCGCTTTGCCTCTTCCCTTGGACATTCAGGTAATCCTCGATATCTACCATCGCCATTGATTACCAATCTGTCTTAATAGGTCTGCTATCAACTTGCAATTGCTACCTGTTGTTGTCCGTTACTGAGCCTGCACATACACCCCTTTGATACAAGTACAAAGGTGAACAGGTTTTGTACCCAGATCCACGCAAAGATATCACAATATTCTCTGTTTATCCAGTGGTCTCATTGAGAGTATTGTCTCGCATAGGTTGATTACTTAGTCTCGGTCAACCTCACATCCCCGCAAGTCACCAAAAAGAAAAGGGCATAGCCTCACTCAATCATGTCAGGACTTCAGCGTCGAAGAGTAAGACAGGTCTCTGAACACACAGACACCAATTCATCCTCACAGGATGATAAGCCAGTTATTGGTTTTGACCCGGAGGACACTGCCATGAAGGTGGAGGACTCCAAGGAGCCTACACTTACTCTTATGGAGGAAGTGTTGCTCATGGGCATTAAGGACAAGGAGGGATACTTGTCCTTTTGGAACGACAACATATCATATGCTCTCCGTGGATGTATTTTGCTTGAGTTGGCCTTTAGAGGAAAGATCGCTGTTGTCAATGATCCATCCAGAAGAAGATTTGAGATCAGTGAGAGACTGATTCAGGTTATTGATGATAGAAAAACTGGTGAAGTTCTCTTGGATGAGACCCTCACCTTGATGAAGAATGATGAAAGCAACTTGAGTATTGGTAACTGGATCGATCTTCTCAGTGGTGAGACATGGAACCTTTTGAAGATTAACTATCAGTTGAAGCAAGTGCGTGAAAGACTTGCTAAGGGCCTTGTTGACAAGGGTATTCTCAGAACTGAACGTAAGAACTTCTTGATCTTTGACATGCCAACACATCCATTGGCCGATGCCAACTCCAAGGATGCCATTGTTAGAAGAATTCTCAGTCTTCTTTCTACAAGAACAATCCAGCTTCCTACCAACGATAAGTTCCCAGATGCTACGAGATTCAAATACCTTCGTTCCATTTCCCTCGTTGCAGGTGCTTACGCAGCCAACGTGCTTGAGAATGTTCTTGCTACACTTGGCTACGACCAACGTGATAGAGCTTTTGCAAGAGCTGATGAGCTTCTTTCGCAGTTCTCACAATTCCCATTCCAGCCAGCTGCCGGTTCGTTGGGAATTGGAATCAACCTGGCTAATGAGGTGAACGAGGAGCTTGAGCGCAACCCAGGTGTCGAATTGCAACTTGAGGTTATTGCTGGTGTCCTCTCCGTTTTCTCCAAGATGGACTCTATCTTGTGAGAATTTAAAGAAGTCAAATCTCATTCTCTACTAGTTGATATATATGTGTTTTGTTTTTAGCTGTCAATTTTTAACTGTCTATGTCTTTCCCTTTAGTCCTCACGTATTACAGCGCCTTGTAGAGCGTCCATCGATCCATGACTATTTACACGTTGTATATTACTTATGACACCGTGTCAATGATGGAGAATTCATCGGAAGACGTGAAATGCCAAGGATGTAGATAATTGTGTTCGCCATGTGGTTAGCGGTCCACTGCCCGCGCATGATGATGTTGATCATGCACGTATGATCTAGAATCTCATCCGCACATGAGCAGCACCTCAAAAGGCTGGTTAACACAACAATAAAAAGTGCTTTCAAGGAAAGTTTAAATTCGCTCAATTTGGAAGTAGTATGAGGCCCTTGCCATGGAATACTGGAACTTCAGGTCTAACGTGGCTGCTCTAAACCGGGGTACTTGTTTAGTCATGAGCGATTATGAAGCCCCACAAGGCTCAATTGGGGAGTTTTTCAGATAAGTCTAGTATTTTTAGCTGTAGTTTTCATTCTAAGGGGGAATTAAAGGGATATAACAAGTATTAAAAAACAAAACTATCCAGAAAATGGAGTGATGTTGTCAATATTAAACAGTTCAACCGATACTTCGAAAAATCAGCAAAATATTGCGCTAAAAGGAAGCATGTAGACCCTTTGAGACTAGAGTCATCTGAAAGCTGGTATTCTTATTCCCTGAAATTCAGCTTTAAATAGTGGATATCAATCTTCATTCCTCTGTAATCGGAATTAATTTAATGGTACGTCCTGGTGGGGATAGGGTGTTGTCTGGGTTTTCTTACCAGATTTGCCCTTTAAGAGTGCTATTCAACTCCAACACACACCCTGAGACATTTCTGGACCGAACCAGAGTATAATTAAAGGAGTGCCACCACAAATAACCAGAGAATAACACCATCTACAACCCAATGGGCCAGGTGTTAGTGCTCTATGAGTGGTTATCCAAGGGCATCAAACCAGTTCGCGATTTTTTTTTCGCGATCAAGTTTACTCCCAAGTTTGGCAACGTCGAGAAGAGGTGCTCAAAGTCCTTCACACTGACATCAACTCGTTCAGGCCTCCATTAGCATAAGATATCAGTCTCTACAATGGATGAGAAACGTAAGAGGGCAGTGATTGCAGACGACGAAGAGGAGGAGGACATCGCTGTGTCACCTCCTGCTACTACCGAAGAGCCTGTGGAGCAGACCGAGGAACAACAACAAGAGGAGGAAGGAGATGAAGACCTTGATGACTTGTTTGGTGATGATGACGATGAACCTGCTAATGAGGTACAGAATGGAGTTGATGAGGCACAAGCTGATGAAGATGGCATTGTTCATGATAGCGATGAGGAAGAAGATCAGTTCCTCGTTCGCACCGAGGAGGAACCAAGAGAGTTGCGTGCTGGAGAACTTGATGTCATTCGTCACCCTCCAAAGTTCGATCAGAAGGATGGTGTGATATATTTGGCCAAGATTCCAAAGTTCATCCAAGTGAATCCTACAAGATTTGACGGCACAGATCATTTGAAACACATTGAACAACTGATACAGTCTGGTGTTTCGAAAGAACAGATTGACCTCCAAAGACTACAAGATGAGAACACTATCAGATGGAGGTTTACAAAACATTCAAATGAATCCCTTACAGAGGAATCTAATGCTCAGATTGTGGAGTGGGAGGATGGTTCGTTCTCTTTGAAGCTGGGTGATGAGATCTTTGACGTTTTACAAAGTTCGCTGGACGACACGTATATGGTCACATCTGATGATAAAAGCCAAGGACAGGAAAATTCAACTGTGGTATATGTTGCCGATGGATCGATTAAAAAGACTATGAAGTTTGTTCCAACATCTACAAACTCCAAGATTCACAAGAAGCTTACATCAGCCATCCGTTCAAGACAACAGACCAAGTCCACGACACAGAGTGTGGTTGTTGAAGTTGACCCATCATTAGAAGCCAAGAGATTGGAGAAGGAGCAGGATGACAGACTGCGTGAAAAGAGAAGACAGCAATTGAAATTGGAGAAGGATCAGGAGAGACTTGGAAGCGCTGGCCCAGGTGCCACCAGAGATAGATACGCAA
The DNA here is from genome assembly GCA_030580135.1 of Petasospora easanensis. NCBI lineage: Eukaryota > Fungi > Ascomycota > Saccharomycetes > Phaffomycetales > Wickerhamomycetaceae > Petasospora > Petasospora easanensis. Next base: position 87,547 of record JAKTSI010000016.1, on the reverse strand, counting down.
GAGAGTACACCAGAGCTGCAGCAGATGAGTACGAACAGGACGACTTCATTGATGACGACGAGGATGACGATGATGTGATGGAGGATGTCGACGAAGATGAGGATGACGAAGAAGATGAGGATGATCTGGCAGCCGAGAGGCTCAAGAGAGTCAAGGCCGATGGTGCTGCGCAGTACCAGGACGGTGACAACGAGGAGGTTCAAACAAGAAAGAAGCGCAGAGTGATCGAAGACGACGAAGATGACGAGTAATTTGTAATTCAATGTACACTATGACCAAGAGAACGTGTAGTGCCAATAGACTTGATGGCATGGCAACGAAGTGAGGTGTGCGGATGTTTGTGTAATAATTTCTGTTTTTACTACTCGCGAAGTTGGAAACATTCCTTCTGGTCGTAAGCCCTTTCTCTCTTTCTTTCTTATCAAACATACACGTCCAGAAGTCCAAAGATCACAATGTCCTGGCAAGCATACACAGACAACCTTGTTGCCACTGGCAAGATTGACAGAGCTGCTCTCTACTCGCGTGCAGGTGACTCTCAGTGGGCCCAGTCACAGAACTGTGTGCTGGCGGGCCCTGAGATTGCTGAGATCGCTGCCGGTTTCGACAACCAGGCCGGTCTCCAGACAAAGGGTCTTCATGTCCAAGGCCAGAAGTACTTCTTGATCCGTGCTGACGACCGTTCAATTTATGGTAAGCAGGGCGAGGAGGGTGTTATTGCCGTCAGAACCAAGCAGGCCATCATCATTGCCCACTACCCTCCAGGTGTCCAGGCCGGTGAGGCCACCACCATTGTCGAGAAGCTTGCTGATTACCTCATTTCTGTTGGTTTCTAAGGATTCTATACAGATACTACACATATACCTCGCTCCACAATTCCTGTGGTAGCCCCTGACTAATGCGCACGCTGTTTTCTTTGTACCAGATGACGTAGCCCAGTAACAATAGCGGTGTGTCCCCCGTTCACGGTGCGGACGCTTAGGTTTAGGCCATTGGTGGTGGGAGTTTGTGGGAGGATTGGATGTCTTTATAGGCAATGAACACTCCAGAGCCCAGCACAACATCACCTCTACTTCTTTTGAGCCTTCAACCCCCTTCCTGCAAGGTTTCCTCCAGGAAAAACCAGAGCCTTTCAGGATTCCAGCGCCTCTGTTCCCCCAATCCCGGGAAGACTCTTCCGGGAGCACCACAGGCAAGTTCACCACTGGAAATGGCTCTCAAGTACGACAAATTCCTCCTCTTTGGAGACTCAATTACAGAGTTTGCCTATGGGCAGCTTCCTCCAACTGCTGAGGAGCCGCTGTTCGTGTTTGGCTCGGCCATGACCAACGCCTACACCAGAAGACTTGACGTTATCCAGCGTGGATTCTCTGGTTACAATTCCAATTGGGCTGCACAAATCCTCCCAAAAATCATTGAGAATGAACACAACACCGTCAATGGCTCTAAGATCCTTATCGCTACTGTGTTCTTTGGAACCAACGATGCCGCCCTTGGAGGGATTCAGAAGGTGGAACTAGACCAGTTCCTCAAGAACGTCAATGGATTCATCGATTTGTTTGAGAAACACAACATCAAGACAGTTCTCATTGGACCAGGAATGCATGACAGTGACGTATGGAACGCTCTCAAGCCACAGGATGCAGCTGCTGGAATCCTCAGAACTAACGAGAGTAATCTGCGCTATTCAGAAGCTATGAAGGCCCTGGCAAAAGAACGTAATGTCGCATTTGTCGATCTTTACACTGCATTCCAAGAGTATGAAGGCAATTGGAGGGATCTTCTCATCGACGGTGTCCATTTTACAGGCGCTGGATACCGCATCATGTTTGATGAAGTTCTCAAGCAGATAAGCGCTTTCTACCCAGACCTCTCGCCAGAGAACGTTCCATACAAACTTCCATACTGGAGAGATTATCCTGCAGAGGAATTCGAATCGCAATTACAGAAGGCAATAGAATAAATTGAGGGAGATATACGACAATGTCTCATTTCACATATTCATTCACAGAAATTATACGATCAGCATATTCACAGACTAATTGCTTAAAGGTCCTTGGCCTTTCTGTAAGCAAGACCTAATGGATAGACAAGGACATTCTCAAAGTCCCAGATTCCTTCCTTGGCGTAGATATCCTGCTTCAAGATGTCAATGACCTCCTCCTTGGTATCAGCGATAATGGTAAGCATGGAGCCGGCAAAGTTTGGCTTGGCTCCTTCTTTCAAGACCTCGTTAAAGATGGCACCAGCACTGGTGACCTTACCAGATTCAACACTCTTTGGGATATCAGCAAGGTGCTGAGATCTGACACCAGATCTGTCCTGTTGGATGTGTTAGTTACAGAGACGATAGAACGAGAGAGAGAGAGAGAGAGAGAGAGAGAGAGAGAGAGAGAGAGAGAGAGAGACCTCAGAACAACAACTTACAGCACCAGGCTTATCGTAAACAACGGCCAACCATTCAACCATCTTCGTCTGTTTCACTGCGTTGAACAACACACGGGAAGGGAGCATTTGCAGGTGTTAAAAGGATGAACAAAAATGTGGACGTTTCCTTGCGCGCCAATGTTATCCCGCGCTAATTTCCCCCCACATCTTTTACTATCACCAGAACAATGGCACTACACGGTGCTTTAAATACATCAAGAAAATTAGTTAATATATGAACAGGGAAGTGCATCACGGGGGTATTAGAGAATGTAAAACAGAAAGTAGCAAAAAACCATGGCCTTAGATTCGTCCGCGCGCGTCAGGCTGCACTGGGAGATCAAGGTCTTCTTCCAGGTTGATGCCATCCATCGAACGCTGGATCAGATAACGGAGAGAGTTGTACCAAATGTTGTGACGTTGGCGTGTTGGACATGTGAACTTGATGGAACGGTTATGACACTCAACAACAATACTCTTGTGGTACAAACCTGCTGGTAATGGATTGTTGTCCTCGATAGATTCCACTCCAATAATGGCAGCAGCCCTCGTCTTATGAGATGATGGATCGCCCAGGACTGGGTTTGTAGTGGACCAGTACAAAGTCAGTGTGTAAGGATGAATCCAGAAGTATCTCTCATGTCTGCTTTCAGAGATAGAACTCAATGGTCCCAATCGACGGTAGTACTTGAACAAGTACTCACCAATAACTGTTTGGGTCAATGCTGGAATGATGTTTGGCTCAGACAAAGAAGCATTTGTCATCAATGACAATCCACCATCGATGGAAACATCACGGATAATTGGTGCAGCAGTAGAGCTTGCCCTAGAAGCTCCTCTAGAGCTTGCACGGGACATACGTGATTGCTGATCATACTCCGATGCGGCGGCAGCAGCAGCAGCTTCAGCCAAGTTTTTGCGGGACTGTGATGTCGATAGAGAAGTCATGGTGTCCTTTCTTGACAAGTTACCTGGTACTGCAAACTCACCAGTAGACATATGGAAGCCTCTCTTTCTCGCTTGTGCCTGTAACTCATCATTGGTAACTCTATCCAGATTGAATGCTTCAGACTTGGTCAACTTGTTGTAGTAAGTAACTGGAAGAACAACAACATTCCTTGGATCTGGTATTCTGGAAACATTAGTGGCAACAAATGCATCTTCTGGAATGAGCAGCATATCATGGGACTTGGCCCAGGTCTGAACATCTTCAGCAGAGTAGTCTGGGATTCCCATGTCATCTTCGGACGACTTAATAAGCTCACGATTCATGGAGGCCTTAGCTCTCAGTTCATCAAGCTCATCCTTCGAGATAGGAATAAGGTCATACTCAATAGCTCTCTGAACAATATCCGACTTTGACAAAATTGGACCGGAATTTGACTTCAACAGCTCATACTCTGACTTCGAGAGAGAGACGAGGCCGTAATCCGAGCTCTTTAACATGATATCTTCTCTAGTAATATCACCAGAAGTGGAAGAAGATTTAGACAGAGGCACAGAAAGAGGAACAAACGATCTTGAGTACTCCTTGTTCTCCTCTCTCAACTTCTGGAGTTCAGCCGGTGCGATAGCCACAAGACCCAGATCTTCAAGACGAGAAGTCAATTCAGACTTAGTGAGATTCTTAGCCTTCAGTTCATCAAACTCAGCAGTAGGAACAACGACTAGACCATGAGAAGCAGCATTAGCAGAAATTTCTTCAACACTGGAAGGTTTGCTCTTCTCAGCAAGCATGTCACTGTTCTTCAGCAACTCTTCATGCTCCTTGGCAGGAACAACAACAAGTCCATGGGAAGCAGCATTAGCAGAAATTTCTTCAACAGTGGAAGGTTTGCTCTTCTCAGCAAGCAGATGAGTGTTTTTCAATAGCTCTTCATGTTTCTTGGCAGGAACAACAACCAACCCTTGTGTAGAAAGAGCTGTTCTCATGTGATCATGATCACTGGCCTGGGAAGCTTGTGATTTCAAATCCTCAAGTTCTGCACGATTAATAACCGATAATCCCTTATCTTCCACAAGCTTGACTAAGTGGCCATTATCTTGAAGGAGTCTGGCCTTCTCTTGAAGAGCCTTTAGCTCAGACTGAGGAACAACAGCCAGACCTTCAGCGCTGGCCATATTGACGAGATCATCATGTTCCAAGGATTTTGGCTTCTTCAACTCTGACAGCTCACTTGCAGACAAGACTGCAAGACCAATAGCACTGGCACCAGCAACAAGTCTATCGTATGATAGATCTTCACTTTCAGCGGCTCTTGACTTCAGTTGTTCGTGCTCATCAGCTTCTAAGGCAACAAGACCAGCATCACTAGCTTTCTGAGAGATATCATCCTTGGTCAAAGGCACATGCTCGGTCTTCTTAAGCAACTCTGTGTACTCATCTGCACCAAGAACATTCATATTCATTGACTTGGCAAGCGGAACAATGTTTTCTTTTGTAATGATATCCGCAGGATCAACCACAGAAACTGCTTGCTGTTTGAGCTCAGACTCAGTAAGCGTAATCAAACCCAGCTTTGAGGAAAGTTCCCTCACCTTCTCTTCTTGAGGATTCTCCAAAGAAAGGTAGTGTGATTCATTCACAACTCTTAGGCCAAGTGCTTCAGCTCTTTGCGTAAGTTCTGGGACAGTCAACTCACGGTTAAGTTCGTTATAGTCTTGCTGTTCTAAAACAATCAAACCAAACTCTGAGGCATGAGAGACAATGTCATCCTTGTTAAGAACGTTAGAATTGGAGCTTGTAACACCTGGGAGCACGATGGTACCGTTACGTTCATCATCAGTCTGATCATCATCATAATCCTCTTCATCATCAGCCACACTTGCAGCATCTTGGAACAGATCAGGGGCATCTGAAATTGAGCCCGTTTCCTGACCAACTGGAACCATTGAATAACCATGAATGGCTGCCTGAAGTCTGATCTCATCGAGAGTCAAACCAGCCGAATCAGCAGCGTGGATAGTTGAGGCGTTGGATGGTTGACGAGACAAAGCATCAGTAAAGTCACTCTCGTTAATTGCTGACGAAAGAGTCGAGGTCGATGGATAGTGCGAGAGGAATGGCGCCCCACGAGTAGCAGAAGTGTTAGAGGAAGGAGCCACATCGACAGGTGCATCAATAGCAGTCAACTTCATACCCACACTTTGAGCATAAACTTGCAGATCATCCAAAGTCATACTATCTCTCTGCTTTGATCTCAAAAGTGTTTTGTACTCATCTTGAGGAAGAACAGCAAGACTGAAGTCCTTTGCCTTTTGGTAGATTTCAGACTTGGTAATAACATGGTCTTTCTGGTGTTCAAGCAAATGCTTGTACTCATCAGCAGCAACAGGAACAAAGCCCAACGATTTGGCAGATTCAAACACCTTAGCCTTACGAGACTCCCTTTCAGCACTTCTGGAGACATTTTCAAAGTAGTCCTTCGTGGCTGCAAACTTACTTGGTGGTGTCGTTGGAGCAACTGGAGCAACCTTATCAGCAGACTCTTCAAGACGCTGATGCAGATCATCAAGCTCGGCCTTTGGGATGAGAACATGATCAATTCTTTGAGCCCTAATCTCCAAGTCTTTCTTGGTGAGCTTTTGAAGAGAATCATACTCTTTCTTTCCAATAACAACAGAACCCATGTTCTTGGCATGACGCTCAATGGTCTGCTTATCTGGATTCTCGGCACTCTCCCGAAGCAAGTCATAATCCTGACGATCAACAAGAACCCTACCAAGTTCACCAGCACGTTTCGAGATCTGATCAAGTGAAGTGAATTCCTTGTATGTTTCTTCATCAAATGCATGGATATCACGCTTTCCACAAAGATTAAGTAGCTCATCCTTGGTCATCTCAGCAGATAGAGATTCATACTCAGCTTGTGGAATGGCTATGTAACCAAGGGACTTTAGGCGTAACGAGAAGTCTGACACACCAAGGGTATCAATATCCTTCAATTTCATGTGGTGTTCCTTTGGAACCAAAACATGACCCAAACCAACAGCATGTGACTCAAGTTTATCCAAAGTTGGATGAGAAAGCTCATTGTGCTTTTCAGGTGTGACAAGAACAAAGTTACTTTCCTTAGCAAGGTCCTCAATACTCTTATTAGAGAGATCAACAAGATCAGAGTATTTCTTGCGATCAACAAGCATCATACCGAGACCCTCTGCCTTTGAGGTTAAAGAGGAAACTGTTGGATTCTCAATTTGGGACTTCATCTGATCCAAGGAGTCTTTTTCAATCATAACAAGACCACGTTTTGAACAGACTTCCTCAAGCTTTTCTGGTGAATGCAAAGAATCACGTTCTTCTGGAGTCAACACCACTAAGCCTTCCAACGAAGCAAGATCAGTAGCAGTTCTTTCACCCTTAGATTTTAAGTCCGCAAGTGTATCTCTGTTCACCAAAGTACAATCATATTGAGCAGCAAGATCTTCAACATGGTTCTTAGAAGGCTTCACAAGCAATGAATGTTCCTTGGCTGATAAGACAATCATATTTGACTCCTTAGCCAAGTCGTGGACAGTTTTCTCACTCTTCAGTTTCAGATCATCCAAATGGGAGATTGAAACCAATGCAAGACCTTGTGTATGAGCATGCTTATCAAGTGTATCACGACTTGGATTCAACAGCTTTTCGTGGTCATCATAAGATAGCACAACCATTCTTGCTTCATTTGCAAGATCTTCAAGAGTTCTGGAAGCTCTTTGCCTTAGATCAGTGTATGTCTCAGTTGGAACAAGAACACTATTGTGTTGCTCAGCGTGTTTAGATATGACATCCTTTGAAGGGCTCTTTAGAGATTGGTGCTCAGAGCTAGTCAAAGTAACAAGTCCCAGTGCAGAAGATTGCTTCAACAGAGATTCCTTTGATAATATTGGTTCACTCTTCTTCTCATTGAGCGAACTAGTGAGCTCCTCGATGTATGAATCCTTCTTGGAAATGTCACCCTTCAAGACAGAAATTTCTGACTCCAGATCAATCAACTTAGAGCTCTCCATACGGAGCTTATCAAGATCTGAATCTTTAATAACAGAATAACCCAACTCATTAGCTTTCAAGCCAATGTGATCAACAGAAGGATGATTGGAAGTTGCCATCAAGTCGTCATAACTCTGCTTTAATACAGCAACAAGTCCCACTGAACTTGCCAATTCTTCAATTTCAGATTGAGTAGGAGAAGTGAGCTTTCTGTGTAGCTCGTCATGCTCTGCAATTGAAATGACAACAGAGCCCTTAGCAGAGGCCAAGTCTTCAGCAGTTCTGGATGCATTTGAGCGAAGTTGGTCAAGCTCACTTGTTGCAATAAGAGCATGGCCCTTGGCCAGAGCAGCGGCAGCAAGATGAATCAACGAAGGATTATCTGCCTTCTCCTGAAGTTCTTTATGCTCATCATCTTTCATGACAACATAGTTTCCTTCCGCAGCAAGATCATGGACCGTACGATTAGCCTTCTCCAGGAGGGACACATGAGCAACCTTAGGGAGAACAGTCAAGCCCTGCTGTGAAGAACGTTCCATCAAGTAGTCCTTGGAAGGTGAATCAAGCTGTTTCTGGAGGCCGGAAATCTTCTGCTGGTACTCCTCGATTTGCTGTTGGCCTGCCAAGTGGGAAGATCTGAGATCATCAAAGTCAACCTGAAGAGATGCGAGGCGTGATTTGAGATCCTTGATAACCTGGCCAGAGACCGCCTTACTCTCCAAACCATCTTCCTGAGCAGCAGAAAGCTGAACCTCGAGAGATGAAATAGTACTTCTCAACTCCTCAAGTTGAAGATCATGTGCAGATGAGTCAACTACCTTATGGCCATGGACCAAAGCCTTTTCTTGGATATAAGCAAGAGATGGTGACGTCAACTGTGCTTGATGTTGCTTTTCAGTATCCTTCAAGTTCTCAATTGATGACTTCATGCCTTCATATGCAGATTGTTCAAGAACAACATAACCTAGAGCCTGTGCTTTCTCGTTGATGTAATCATTCGATGGATTATCGAGCTTACTCTGCAACTTTTCAATCTGTTTGGAATGCTCAGTACGGAGCTCAGATATAGTATTAGTGTGACCGACAATGGTGGCACCCAAAGAAGCCACTTGATCCAACAACCCAGAATGTTCATGAGCTGGCAAGACCTTGAGATTTTTGGCAGAAGCCTTATCATGGAGAAAGTCATCAGAGGGATTATCAAAGTGCTTCTGCAAAGAAGATAACTTATCTTGAATAGTCTCAAACTCGGAAGAAGGTAGCAATACAAGATTGTTTCCTGCTGCAGACGTCTCAAGGTAGCTGTAAGATGGATTAGAAAGCTTCTCTTCAAGTTCTTTAATAGTAAGTTCTTTCTGCCTAACCTCAGACAACACTGCTTCAAGTTTCTCTCTGAATTCCTGAGCCTCTTTTTGATAATTCTCTGCAGAAATTTCACGCTGAGAAGCCGAGGCGATGGCTTCCTCGCTCAACTTTTGATACTCATCAGCTGGAAGCATAACAAGACCGTTTTCATCAGCATAACGAGTAGCATCATCATCAGAGATCGTCTTCAACTCACTGGACAATGGGGCAGGGAACTCAGATGCATCCTCGAAGTCGGAACCAGAGTCATCGATAAGTTCATTAGAACCAGCAGATGTGACAGATAGCGGACGTGGGGTTCTTTTGGTTGGTGACGACGCAATGGACGTTGTATCACCTTCATACTGCTCCCACTCATCATCATCAAATGAAGCAAGACTTTCATCGTAGATCACAGTAGAGCTTCTGTTTTCGTTTCCCATGATATGAATGCCCTTAGGTACTGGGAGACCTTTCTTTTTGGAGATAGGACTTCCTCTCTTAGAATGAAGCTGTTGAGAACTTTGCTTCGAAGAAAGTTCGCCCTGGCGTAGCTTCAAGATCTGTGCCCTCAATTTGGCAATTGTCTGGTGAGCACTTTGCAGCGAAGCTTTGAGTGTCTCAGTCTGGAGAGCATCATTAGACAGGGGAATTGTTTTGACGGGAGAGATTGGAGGTTGGTTAAAGTCCATCTCCGTATCAGATTCTTCATCTGGCTTCAGTACTGGTATCATTTGTAACTCAGCTGGTCTCGGAGCCTCTTTGACTTCTAACTGTCTTCTCAGCTCATCAATCTCATCATTGAGTCTGGTGTTCTCATCATTCAACTCATCAACATGGCTCTTAAGATCCTGGATCTCATTGATAGAAGACAACTTGTTCGAAGAAAAGTCTCTCTCAAGAGAGGCTCTGTTCATACTGATCTCCTCCAACTCTGTTCTCATCTCAAGAGAGAGCTCAGACTGTTTGATGAGTTCTTTCTGTGATTTCTGATAAGAGTCTTTAAGCATCGACAGCTCCTGTGAGAGGTGCTGCAGCTTCATCTCAAGTTCCCAGTTGGTGTCCTTGTACTTTTCCTCAGTCTGCATGGTATCATTAAGCTTACTCATCAAACTTGCGTTTGTGGCTTGGGCTTTGGCAAACTGATCTTCAATAGACTTTAACTTCTGTGCCTTTGACTGGTTTTCGGCCTGCAATCTTCTGCACTCCTGCAACAGGTTTTCACTCAGTCCAACAACAAAGTCCATGTCTTTTCCAGATCCCTTTGCAGGAGAGGCCAAAGACTTGCTATTTTCAAGACCTGGAAGAGAAACCCGCTTATCCTTGCGCGTTAACATGTTGGAGAATGATTTTTTTTCTGAAGAACCAAGTTGTCCCGGGGTCGGACTTGTTGTGGCGTGTGATGCAGATTGCTCATTGTCCCTCCTTAGCGTACTTGGACGCTTCGGTGTATTGAACGTGGACTCTGAGAATTTCTTCTGAATATCCGACAATTGGGACTTCAGATCGTGATCTTGAGGTGCCATTCTGTAGGTATCAGCCTTGAAGCGCCCGTTGTTAGTATACCTGTCAGATCTGTGTCTGTGTGTAAGGGAGCCGCGAGGGGAATGTGCGCAGAAGTAGATAACCCGCTCACAAAAGAAACTCTGAACTGCTCAAAACACGGACAGTTGTAAATATACCCACCAATCTCAGTTTTTTGAGTACAAATGAGCAGTGTGTGCGGGATGAAGAGTGGGCGCTAGATCAGATCATATGGCGTGAGCGCTGAGGAGCGTTTGTTTGTTGTTTTGATTTTCAACGGGAATTTACACTAGCGCGCGCGGCGGTGGGAGTTGGACGTGTTACGTACACCAAGCTAACAAGGTTTTGGTTTCAAGAAAGAATCAGAAATCTTTTCATGATTTAGATCTACCACCTTAATACAATACATGCGGGAATTTTATTGTTATTTATCATTATCTTCCTTCTTAGTTTGCTTTTTCGTAGCATTGAGATAAGCCGTGATACCCTCTCCGTCGTAGTCGTTACCCAATGACTTGGAAACAACGAATCCACCTCCTTGATTCAGTGCTTCACCAAGATTGGCAGCCCCGCGCTTCAAATAACCACTGTGAAGCACATTTAAAAGGTTTTCTCTGTTCTTTTCCAAAGATGATGGCACATAAGAATATAGTTTCTCTAAGCTTGCCTTGTCAGCGTTATCAACAAGTTTCTCAAAATCTATGTTGTCAACAAAATCATTCAAGTCATAAACCGGCCTAACTTGAAGAACTGTTAGTATTAACCAAATTCTTGATTCCAATGCTTATGCACATTAATAACATGATACTTACAGCGATGGAGAAGGGCCTGCCTCGTCCTTAATCTCTGGAACTGCATCTGGGATTTCAACATCCTTGGATTCTTCTACCGGTGGTTCGTCTTCCTCCTCAGCAAAGAGCTGTTGAATTCTCTGAGTGAGCTCAATATCTTTTTTACTCAATTCACTAGGATCATCATCATTTTCATTAGTTTCCTGCATCCAGAAAAGGTGTCTGGCCCCTGAAGAAACAAACTCAAGTGCAAACACCCTTCCTGTTTTACACTCCTTAAGATGTGTCCATGTAGCATCGCCTGGAATTACAAGAAAGTACTCCTTTTCCATATTGATCACATTGTCTTTTGGTGACCATTCGAACGAAAAGAAGGACTCATCTTCCTCTGATGGCTTGATGGCAATCACACCTTGAACCTGCTCTGGAGTGGCAGTTTTTGAAGCAGGATCATAGGAAACCTTTCCTGCTCTGAATCTGAATGTAGACATTGAGGTCGATGTAAAGAAAAAGAGGCTGTATACCGTGAGGTGGTGATTGATTTGGAAACCTGAAAACGACAGGTTCCAATGTTTGTCTGTTGCCACTGAGATTTCCAGAGCGCGCGGGAAAATGTGCCCCTACCAAAACTTTGACAAAGTCGTGCCCGACACATTAAAAATCGCGAATTTAGAATCACGGGGAAACCCGCGCACTAGTGGTTCAGCGGCAGAATTCATGGTTCCCACTCATGAGACCCCGGTTCGACTCCGGGCTAGCGCATTTATTAGTTTTTTTTTGGATTTATAGCACTCTATCTTTGCACGAGTGAATTCCTTTATTAGATCAAACCATAAAGTGAATGGCTAGAATTCCACATATACATCAGGTGTAATTAATGGTACCATGGCGACGACGTTCAGTATTTACATGCTAAACTGAAGGAGATCTCGAACTTCAATTAGATTATAAAAAGAGATCGACTTAGCTGTTATGCTTGAAAACGTGTATAGTTGAGTGAATAAATAGGAATAAATAATGTCCTAATGGACTAATAAATATAATAAATAGTTAGACAGATGGGAATTAGTCAAAGATGCTTCTCTTGGTTTCTCTTCTTGGACCAAGAGAATTGATGTCCAAGCTAGAGCCTGGCTCATGATTGAATGGGGATCCCCTTCTGATGGTCTGCGTGAAATCAGCATCTCTGAAGTCAGGCTTTGGTGCCTGTACAAACAAAGCCTCATAAACATCAGCAGTCTTGTTGATATGCTCCAAGTACTTTTCATTCTCCTCAACAATCTTTGAGGCATCGGTTGGGTGAATCCATTGACCAAAGTAGGAGCGGCCAGTGAGCTTAGAGTAATACTGGTCAAATCCAATAACACCAAGTGTTCCAAAAATGAGACCAGCAACTGCCATATACTTTGGATTGTCAGCTAGGTTCTCCTCAGGGGAAGGTTCTTCATGATGATGGTCGTGCGAGCTCTGACGGGAAGCAGAGAGTGAGAACGCTCTAAGAGAAGATGTCTGTGATAAAGATGGTCTTAGAGACTTGGAAAGATAGGCTCTAATCATCGTTGGTGTTGACGTTGATGAATCTTGATGATGTTGTTGTGTGTAGGTAATGGTCCAATTGGGCGTGTGGGGTTTCAGAAAACCAGAGTGGGTTACGCGATGTTCAGGTGTGGTTTGGCCACGCTGCCCTTTGGCTTTCGCGTAGATCCGCAAACTTTCTAACGTGATCTTTCTCCGGATCAAGACCCTGTTAAGTCTGCTGCTGTTGATGCCTGTACTGGCGATATCTATTTGCATAAAGACATGAAAGCTCCCACAGCATGGCTCTTATGTCCCGTCATTTTGATTGCATCTGATTTTCTTCTTACGAAGAATGCGAAGGCCGCCCCACATCACATCACTACAACTAATAAGCTGGTGTCGCAAGTCACTAAGAAGAGATTATCTCGTAAAAGAGAAACCCCTACAACAACAACACTACCTAGAGAGTGACAATGGACACATGGAAGAGTCCTCTCTCCTGTGACCTACGACCCTTACATACCAACCAACACCCACGTTCCCCCCTTTTACGATTTACAAATTCAAGGATCCACAATTCGATTCGAACTGATGAGCCCAACGACCCACTAACTGTGTATCCTAGCTTGAATGTTCAAGTTCAGAAGACACCTAATACCGGCTAGTTACGATTTCTCTACTCATTTATTTATCTATACGCCACTCTGCATGATATCACGTCTATCGCTAATTTTATTAACCTCGTCTCTTGTTGCTTTCACTTGTTTTCGCTTGTTCTGGTTTCTATTGTTTGCAGTTCCCGTTTTGACATTAAATACATATCATTCTTCGTTATAAATATATACGTCATCTTGAGTTGTAGAGTTCACTTATCCCATTCTTTTAGAAAGGAAGACGTGATTGTCCTTTGGCTGCAGCCTTGAGCTTTTTCCCTCCTCTCCCAGACTTCGTGTTCATCTTCCGCTTAGCACCTGCAAATGAAGAAGCCCTTTCCCTGAGTTTGGTCTCTGAGTATGACAATGGCCTGGTAGAAAACTTTTGAAGCGATGAAGGTAAGCTCTCAGTACCATTCAGCTGCTCAGTCATTTGAATCGCAAGGTGAAAGTCGTCATGCTCCAAAGTATCCTCAACCTCATCTCCACATCTCATACATTTAAACTTTCCTCCCTCAAGATCTGTATATCTCAAGAGCTCTTCCTTTTTTGGCTTCTTGAGGTCGTCACACACCTTTGGCTTCCTGTCGTCGAAATTCTTCAACGCTGATGACGCATCGCCCTTCTTCACAAATCCCATAATGCTCGTTGAAAGTCCATCTGTGACCTCAAAGTTGCTGATTGTCATACTTAAGTTCACTAGAGGGTAACAATTTCCAAATTGGGCCTCACAAGACTTGAGCAGATTCACACCGTACTTGAAAAATGTCTCCTCCATTTCTTCTTTCAGGACAATTGGAAGTGCACTCTGTTTGGAATGATGCTGACTTCCTTCCCTTGCAGACTTAAAATGTATGGATATAGTCTTTGCCCTTGTTTTGTATGTATTCTCATCATCCGTCTCCACAAGTCTTTGGAATAGGTCAGCCGCAAAGACTCGGATCCATTCAGTAGCATCTTGTAGACTCGCCCCAGAGTTACCTCTGAGATTCTTGTTCGAGTTCATTGACTTAAGAAGGATACGGTCAGATAATGATGCTGCGTAATCTCCTCTAACCATGTGGTATAACTTCTCTGCGAGTGGCTTGTCTTCCAAATAGTCTTCCAGTTCATGTAAGTCATAATGAGTTCTGATGTACTCTATCGAATCTGAAGAAGGAGGAGAAAGTTTCTGTTTGATATAATCACCCGTCTTTCCTCCCATTGACCAAAAATCAGTGAAGTCAAAGTTTTTCAGGAAAGAGTTCACTGAGAGGTTTCGTACGATTGTCTGGTTATCAGGTTTCTTGAAGCCGGAGGCCAACTTAGCAACTGTCTTCACCTTTGCAACTCCACAGGAGGTGGTGTACCCAAGTTCTTTTTCAATCTTTGCTCTGATCTGATCGGTTATAATTGCACCGAGTAAGATCAACAAGTCATCCCAGTCATTGATCATTGGGGCATCTTCATCCTCTCCCTGGGCCGGAATCACAACGCCTGGGACATCAAGTTTTAGATGACTTGGAACGCGGGGAAGAAAGTCTTGTTTGTCCATTTTCTCCACTTCATCGATAAACCCTGGAATCAACTCTTTAAGCTTGACCAGTACACCCCTTCCCAAGTCCATGAAACTCTCATCGACACTGGCTTTCTCAACAAGATCACACTCCTGCTTAAAGAGCTGCATGATTTTCCTTGACTCTCTTCTGTATGGATCCAGGCTCACTTTGTGATTGACCGGACTTGGAAACTCTTTGTCATCGTCTCGATACCTCCAAAAATTCTGGCCCTTCTTGAAGGTCGCTGTGTGAGCTGGGACAAGCTTATCACACTTCATCTTAGCTGATTCGAGCGTATCCATTCTCGAAATACCGTAGTCACGAGCTGCATAACTTACTGCAATAATAGAAGACCATTGTACGCAAACGACCGGATCTTCTTTGGAGAGATTAAGTCTGATTTGCTCGACTTGTGCAAAGAAAGCATTGACATCGATGTGAGCAATCACAGCCAATGGCGACAGGTAGGCGCGTTGCGGACTTGCAAGTGCAAGAAGATCTCGTACTTTGAATCGTGAAAACTCAGAAACAGCATCGGATACAACTGCATGCACCATATTGTGGGAGGAGCCTAGAAAATCAGCGAGTTCACTTGGAATATGAGAGACGATGTGCTGCCCTAAGGTGGCGCGTCGCGTTTGTTTTGGGCCCAATCGGCCAGGGCTTCAATTCATCCGTACACCACCATATCGGCTTGACTCGAAAATTTTTCGTTCAATGCTTCTCTCAAACTACCCAACTTTGTAGGTGGGATGATGAACGAGGATTGAATATCGGAGAAAGGAAGTGATTGAAGAAATTTTCATCGGCGGTCCATATAACCGTTACAATTTTGTACCTAGTTGAGTCCAACTTCGTAAGTATACACACACATCTTATTGCATAGAAGGGAGATGGGAAACAGGTTTTATCTGATGACAAGATGTCGCCCCAAACAGATATCGTTTAATTCATGATCGATTCGATTCAAGCCAAACACTGAAAATTCTGACCATAAAACTGTTTCTTACTTAAGTTTCCCTCTTATTGATGCATCAACCAAGTTGTATCAGAGTGCTAACAAATTTTTTAGGATGAATATTACTTCAATCACAACCATGTAAGCAACTAAGCTTGCTTATGATGAATAAAACTTTCCATGCTAATCATGAACATTGATGATTACACAAAAGGCCTAAATTAGTTCTGAGGCGAGCTCCGTCTTACACTCGATATACACGACCTCTGTTTTGAAAATAAGAACGTAGAAAGATCCGAGATCGCGTCTCTATTATACACATGTACTGAAGTCATCGCTATACACACTGATATGTTACGAAGTAGAAGACCACGGTCAAGTGAATCTATCGAGAAACGTATTTCTGCGAAAGAAGCTGAGCTTAGATCCATGCAACAAGAAAGAGCTGAGCTCGAAGAGGAGCTTCGCACATTGACGAAGATCCCAGTCGATGCAGAGGCCATTGTAAAGAAGCACATCAAAGAACTTAAACAGTACAACGAGCTCAAGGATTGTGCATTGAGCCTCGTAGCCCTTATTGCTGAACAAAGGCAGATCCGTATCGGTGATGTCTTGAAAGAGATGGGCGTGGAGGCGGATGGGGAGTGAGTGCGCATCAGGCAAGCATTGCTGGCAGGCTTATATAACCTGGAATCCTTACTAATGAGAAATGACTTATACGTAAATTTACAACAGAGACACGTAGACATAACCTCCCGCCAAGCGTTGTAGCGCGCTGACCATGATCCATCTTCTTTGTCTGATGATGTTGATCGGCTTCGTGGCTGGTGCTCCGAAAGTTAAGTAAACAGCTACTAAGGACAAGCTTTCCGCAACCAAAACACCGCTAGCAACATAGCAGCACCCAGACTGTCAGCACACGCTGCCTACCCCAGTCATGCCATTTCTGAGACGGGATAAGAGCAAAAGTGATCAGTCAGCAACATCGACTCCGAAGCGCCCTAGGAGTTCACTGTCAGACTCCAGAGGAAGGAGTTCAAAGAGCCGGCCCTTATCAATCAGTTCTACGCCAGCAAGCGTCCATCAATTCAGAAATTCACTGGATGTGGGGAACGTTACTGAACCTATTCCTTCTTTGTCAAGACAATCATCTCCATCAAGGCGCTTGCCTGGGTTCCATAAGAAGACCTATATCACCCCAGATATCAACCCAGTCAGGTCTCGGCAGCGTATATTTAACAAGCGTGACAGCCAATCTTCATCTGAAGCAGAGTTTACCATCAAGAGTGAAACACCTTCAGTCAGTCAGCCTCCAACAAGTAAGGTGAGCTTGTTCCTCCCTGGTGGTGAAGAAAGTTTGCCTGTTATTAATCTCCCAGTAAGGAATGGAACTACTGACTCTCAGCATTCCGTTCCTACCAATGAAATGGCATCCAGGAAGCCATCGAGGCACACTATGAATGATGTCCTCATTGAAGCTAAAGACAGGGAGAAAGGTGTTCACTTGGATGCTAACCATTCTGGAATTTTATCTACGTTCATGTCAGCCGCCCATTCCGCTGCAACTCATCTTGGTTCCATCACCGGCACAAACAAATATCCAGAAGTGACATCCATTACAACAGAAGTTGCCACCAAGACTCCAGAGGATAGTGAAGGTGGTGCTAACTTTATGCAGCACTTGGATTCCTTGCTATCTTTCAATGGTACAAAGAAGGGTACACCACCTGGTCCCTTGGCCGAGGAAGATGATGTTCAGGACAACGTCTCGATGCTGTCACGATCCAATGCACATGATGTGAAATTTGAGCCATTGAGAAAGACACTCGTCAGTACTATGGGGAAGGGCGAATTGACTCTGGAAGATTTGGGTTTTGGAGACACTTCAACCAATGTAAGTATCGGTGGCCCCACTGGCTTGCAGATAGAAGTGAAGCCACCCACACCATCAGCACCACGACCAGAAGTAGAACTTCCTACAACTGTTTCCGGAGATAATTCGCAATTGAAAAATCCTCTGGATCCCACAGCAGGTCGGAATGCGCTTTTGAAACCTGTGCTATCTGGTCATGCGTTGGACAAGGTCAAATCAGCAGACCCGCAGATGACAAATCACCATTCAAGATCACTATCCCCTCCTCCATTGAAGAGGTCTCTTTCTCCGAATACCTTGAAGCCAGTTGATACATCCAGAAGACATTTTCGAAGACGCAGTCAGAGCATCCAATATGACAATGCCTCACTGAATGCCGATGTTCTTTCATTTGACACTCCCCTAAGTCAGACTTCATCCGCCGTCGAACTGAAGAACGTCTCATTTACAAACTCCAAGAGGAACTCAGATTTTCACTCCATATTTAAGAAGATTTCAAAATCTGAAAGGCTTATTGATGACTACAGTTGCGCTCTTCAACGTGAAATCATGGTCCAGGGACGAATGTTGATTAATGACAGGATCTTGGTTCAAGGTAGGATGTACATTTCCGAGCGTCATATATCATTTAAGTCAAATATCTTGGGATGGGTTACTACTTTGAGTATTCCTATTCAGGAGATTGTTCAGTTGGAGAAGAAATCCACTGCTGGCCTTTTCCCCAATGCAATTGTGATTCAGACGCTACATCAGAAGTATATCTTCGCCAGTTTGTTGGCCAGAGATACCACATTCGATTTGATCACAAATATTTGGAATCAGTTAGTTAGAGGGTCCATGGACATTAACGATGACGATGATATTGATGAGATAAGGGGAAGAAGCCTATCGTTGTCGAGTCGAAAGGCTTTTGACTCTGATGATTCTGATGAAGAGGACGATGACTACGACTACGATGACACTGAAACTGATATTGAAGATTTTGAAGAATCCAAGGACAGTGACTCAGAAGATATGCCGAACAAACACGCACCAACAGAACCAGATCATCAGGAAACACCAGGAGAGGTGAAGATTACAGAACAGCTAATACAGTCACCACTTCCTAAAGTATACCGTCTACTGTTTGGTAAGGATGTTGAATTCATATCGTCTTTGATCGTCAAACAGAAGAACAAGAACATCTCACCAATCCCATCATTTGAGAAGTCCGGTGATGTATCCACAAGATCATACCATTATACCAAGCCATTGAATTCTCCGGTTGGCCCAAAGGAAACCATGTGCCAGGTGACGGAGACTCTTGAGCACGTCGACTTCCAGAACTACATCCATTGTACACAAACCACGAAGACCCCAGATGTTCCTTCAGGAAGTTCCTTCTCTGTTGTGACAAGCATCTACCTTTCATGGGGCCCGAAGAATTCAACAAAAGTAACAGTCTACACCTACATGGATTGGACTGGTAAGAGTTGGATCAGAGCTGCTATTGATAAAGCTTCTATCGATGGTCAGAAGGACTCTATTGCAATCATGATTGATGAGTTGAAATCGAAGTTGATTGCCAACTCTCCATCCTCTACGCGTGCAGAGGAGACCAACTTACCACTCATTGGACCCAAGACACATGCACCTTCTAACTTCACACCATCAGTTCCCTCACCTGAATCTATCATTACTGAAGACACACTCCAGGCACCGCTAGGAACTGTGTATTCTTTGTGTTTTGATCCTTCTTACCTGAAACAGCTCCTTGTTGCACAGAAAATGGTTGACATCACCGACGTCCCTGCATTCTCGGAGGAAGGACAGAAGAAGAGAACTTACACATACACCAAGCCATTGAATGCTCCAATTGGTCCCAAAAGCACGAAGTGCAATGTCACTGAAACTGTTGAGCACTTTGATTTTGAGTCTTATATTCAGGTGAAGAGAACCATCAGTACACCAGACGTTCCATCGGGAGGCTCTTTCTCCGTTTCCAGTAACTACTGGCTGTTCTGGGGTGACAACAACACCACAAAGATTGTCATAAGTACTGGTGTTGTATGGAAAGGTAAGAGTTGGATCAAAGGTGCAATTGAAAAGGGTAGTCTTGATGGTCAGAAAGAGAGTAACAGCGTGATGTTGTCAGAGTTGAAGGATATCATCTCCAAAGATTCTACTGGAGCAGGCAAGAAGAATGGACGCAAGAGGGGAAAGAGCGTGAGGATTAAGACTGATGATGATGATGCTAGCAAGATTTTCAAAGAGTTCTCATCCAACAATACTGGATATGATTTGGGAGCCTTCTTTGGGTTGTCTTCTCTGATGAGCCCGATGAACACTGCTCTGGGTCTATTCGTTTTTGCTTTCTTCATCTGGGCTTTCATTAAGATCTTTGTTGCTCCAAATGGTGGACCTCCTTCAATCGGTGGGTTTTCAGGTGGTGTTGGTAAGGTTATGATTGGTGGTAAAGAGTACCTTGTGGTGCCTTCCTCTTCTGATGCTATAAACAATGAAGAAACAAGATTGGAACAAGAGTATGAGATCTGGAAATGGATTGAATCTCGTACACAGAGAAGTGATAATGTTGGTTCTGATCATACGTTTGTTGACAAAGACAAGCAGAGAGAAGTCTTTGCTAATGTGATGAAGAGACACAAAGAACAAGATCTTCGCGAGATGCTTCGAATTGCTGAGTCTCACCTAGAAGAGCTTATTCACAAGCTGGATGAAAACGAACAAGTCAAAGATATTATTTATGGCTCAAATTAAGACATGATAACGACTACTTTATATAATTTATGACGTATTTAAAAGTATTTGCCATGTAGAGAGCTTAAAGATACCCAGGCTTCCTGATGACAGCTAGGGCCTGCCCTCTTTTGGTGGCCTACTGCGAGTGATTTTAGACACAACATCCCGAGATCAGCCATCAGCAACTAATGTAGTTGAAACTGTACAATAGACAACAACCAAAGAGCCCAAACTTATAGATGGTAAGCAGATAACTAGGAAAGTATAGCAGTTAACTAGTTTGTAGGCTGGCTGTTCGCGCTTTATTCCGTATTCCGCAAATTTCCTGTTTAGTACATTTATATTCTTCTCAGGATCTAGCTTCTTCTCCAAAGTTCTTTGCAGTCTTTGAAATTAGGAATGCAGTCCTATTAAAACCATTGGAGGTATATAGAAGCTCTTATAGAGGAAATATTTGGCTGCCGGCTTTATATTGAGCGGTTTATAGCACTTTGTCTTTTAGCTCAGAAGCATCAAAATCTCTGTTCATCACCGAGCTCCGATTTTTGAGAAATTTCCAAAAATTGTACATAGCCATCTCTTTGAACACTTTTATTAGTCTCAAGCTTGTCAACTATGGCTAGAACTAACAGAGAAATTCTTACCGGTGGTAAGAAGTATTCCAATAACAGGGCTAAAAAACATCTTGTTGAAGAGGTTGTTTTCGACAAGAGTCAGAGAGAGTGAGTTTTTTGTGAATCGTGATGGCTTCAACAAAGACATATTAACAATCTTTATTCAAGGGAGTATCTGACTGGTTTTCACAAGAGAAAAGTAGAACGTCAGAAAAAGGCTGAAATCTTCCATAAAGAACAAGAGAGACTTGCAAAGATAGAAGAGAGAAAACAGATCAAGCTTGAAAGAGAAAAAGAGATGCTCGAACAGATGGAAAAGTACAAAGAGCAGATGAGGATCATGAACGGTGCACTTGACTCAGATGCTTCCGACAACGAATCCGACGAAGAGACAAAGATAAATGGAAACGTTTCTGAAGATGACTTTGAAGAATGGGATGGAATTAAGGATGATGATGAGCCAAGAGGTATCTTGAAGAAGAAGGAAGTATATGGCGATGAGGGCACAGAAGTGACGGTTGAGGAGCTACCAAATGATATCGAGGAGATTGCTAAGATGAACTACGTGAATCTCAAGAAATCCAAGAAAGTGTTAGAGGAGAGTATAGACAGGGCACAAAAGTATGCTGTCATTGCTGGTGCCGAGAAGCCTAAACCAAAAAAGAAGAAGTTCAGATACCTCAGTAAGAACGAGAGAAGACAGAACAACAGAAAAGCCATCACCAACAAGAGAAGGCACTGAACAACAATAATATTAAAGGTATTTCCGATATAATGCATCTGACATGAATCTACATTGAGCCGTGTAGACATCAAATCAAGAGTTAGAAGGTAGCTTTTGGCATTATTTTTACTGTCACCGTAGCATCTAGCATCACGACCTCTATAAACGACCATCATGCACACGAGAATTTTGGTTTTCCCTTTTTAGTTCTGGTTAGTTTGCATTTCAATGTCCTTAACCCCAGTCAAACTGATATAATCCACCTCCAACTTGATGAAGACCCAAACCCATCTTCTAACAATTTCCAACACTTCTAAACTGAACCAGCCAGATTCCGAGGTAAACAGGGATGCAAATCCAATATACCAAATAGATGCATCAGATTCGGGTGGTGGAAGGAATTTGGAGACCCAGATGAATCTTCCAAAGAAGTCAAAAGCAATGGCAATGTAGTAGAATTCTCTGATCTCGTAGTGAAGCTTGATTCTCAACCAGTCGCCATTAGAATCGTGTTTAATTCCAAATCTCAATAAGTTCAGGTTCCAATCGTTGTTAATATCCCACCAGAAAGTGTAAGTAGAGTTGATGATGGCGAATATGACCCAGATACCGGTGTAGCCTTCGCGTTGACGCATAAGCAAACCTGTCACGAGAACAGGGATACTTGAAGAATATTTGGCAAAGTTCCACATATGCATGATATCCCCAGTGACTCTCCACTCTTGGAAGCATTGGGAAAGGCGAATAAAGTTTGGAATTGAGCCGATGAGTGTGTCAAGAAGGATTTGTGAACCGCATGTTCTATCAAGCTTGGCGCCTGATGACTTTGGAAGGCACGTCTGGAAGTTCCAAATATGACAGAGGTAGATGGCCAGGTCAACCAAGACCCTGGAGTATGAAGTTAAGGTATCACTGAGAACGATATCATTCGTTCTGATGTCTCTGTCAATACCTCCCTTGAGCACACGAGCGAGTGATGTCCACATTCGTGAGCCTCTTGGAGACGCGATCTGATGGATAGTCCAAGCGATGACAAAGATGGGGAGGACGTCCCAGATGGAGAAACCATCATATGCTGTATTATGAAATATACTGTATGCAAGGTATAATGCAATGGTCGTGATTGTCACGTTCAGACACAGCAGTTCATGCGTAGAAACCAGGTTTGTCTGGTGGTCGAGTTTGAGCAGCTGTGTCAGGTTGATGTTCTTGTTTGCTGAGATTTTCAGCGTTAAAAGCCAGAACCAGCACCCCAGAATAATAAGTGCTAATACCCTGAAGGGCAGTGGCAGGATTTCATCGACAGCCATTGCGTCTGATGACTGTTGTTCCTGGTTGATGTGGGTTTCCAAGGGTAGCTGACGTGGCTGCTGCGTGTTTACTTTTCCATTCTTTCTTTTTTTTTTTTTTTTTTTTTTTTTGAAACCTTGTTCACGCTGATTTGCATGGGGAAGCTACAACACTACAACTGATTCAGCTCAAAGAAAGAGATTAAAAATAGAAAGAACAAAAAGGGAAATCAAGGAAGGAAAAAATTTGTCATAATCATTAGCAACACGATCAATTGAGGCGAAGGGGCGCATAGATACGCGTCTTCTTCAGCGGTCCTCGGCCCACTCGTTCTCCCTTTTGATAGCAGCCTCCTCCTCTGGGGAGAAGTCGTTGACAATGTTAAACGTTCTGCGAATTTCCTCTGGGGACTTGCCTCTGATCATCTCCGCCACAACCTTGCAACCAGCGTCAAGCAATGGTCTCATGTTCAAGTAGTTGGCAGCGAGAATGATTTCATAGAGCATTTCCTGGTCAACACGGAGGAATTCACGGTCCCAGTCGTCAACTGGAGCAGACTTTCTGGTGTCATCATCCTCATCGTCAGGGAAGTTGGTGTTCTTGTGGTGCTCAGCCCATTCAAGCACTTTCTTGAGCACACCAGCACGCACGTTTGGAACTGGCACCTCGAAGTCGTCGTCGTCAGCGCCCAAGTCAGAGAGCATGTTCTTGATAAGAACAGAGCGCTCAGCAACCTTACGCTCAACAGTGAATGCCTCACCGTCAGCAGACTTGATAATAATGGTTGACATTGTGGTTTTGTGTGTTCTTTTTGAGGGGGTTTGTGGATATCCAATGATGTGGAGGTGGCGAGAGTTGGTGAGCAGTGGCGTCTTTTTTATACTGCGGGAGCGCGAAATAATACAGGAAGCTGATCATTGAGCAGTTTAGTTGAGAGGTTGAGAATCTACAATCCCAAAATCCCTCCTTAAAACTTTCCATTGACAACAGTGGAACATCAACCAAAGTTTGAGTATACAGACGCGCTGAGTTCGTCCAGTTCGCCAACGCGGTCCATCGCCCCCACAAACTCGGATCCAGGCTGTTTGAAACCATGCGCGAGCTTCGTGGTCGTGGCCAGCACCGCAGCAAGCTTGAGCTTATGTGCACTCTTTGCAGCTGATTCTTCTACACTGTGGACGACAAGTCCCAAAGCAGTGTTTACAAGTGATCTCAAAACAATCTGCGAAGAGCTGGATCCGACATAGTCATGCGTCTCGTCAACAAGAACGCGGAGGTTTCCAGGGTCCTTCATGAGAGTAGCGAGCGTCTCCTCATCAAGAGTCTGTTGGATGACAAAGTTCTCCAGGTTACGTGGAGGAAGAACGAGGTCTGTCAAAGGAAGGTCCTTTTCTATCATCAATTGTGTCTTCTGTAGTAACATGGAAAACTCTTGGACGTCAAGTTCGTATCTTGGCGTGATCTCCTCGAACACCTCTTCAACGGATGATCTCACGCGTTCACGGATCTGGATCCAGCCTCTGTTCAATAACCACCAACTAAAACTGAGATAAGCGTGCTCATTAACATAGTCACCGTAGTCAACACCCTCCGCAGCCTGCTGGAAACCATGCTTCTTAGAAGCAATCTTCAATGCATCCTCCAAGTACTCACGTCTAGCCAGCACGTTGAGTTGTAGTCTTGTGAACAAGACAAGCAATGCCGCACTGTAAATCAGCGTGAGTAATCTCGTCAAACTGAGAATCTTCAGCTCAGCCCAAAGTTCATTCTTAGTCTTTCTCTCCTTTTCAGCTAATGTGATGGAAGCTTCCTGGTCGTTAGTCACACTGGAGATGTCACTAAAGGTGCTTCCGGCGACGCCCTCTCCACCTTTCTTCTCCAAACGTCTCTGTTGCAATGCCTGTGTGATCTCCTCAACGTTTAAGCTGTCAAACACTGCACCATTCAAGACTGGGCATAATGAGTATATCGTGTAAAGAGCATCCTTTTGTGTTTGTTCGAATCTGCGACGAATCTGCTCTCGTTGGAACTTCTCTTCACTGAGTCTTAGCTGATACTCTTGGAACTTCTTTTGGACATAACCGAGAGCAAAGTATATCAATGCAATCACTCCAGATCCAATAATGAAACGTCTCTTGTTACGACGGATGAAATGGCGAATACCCACAAACATGGCTGAAATGATGTTATCAGCAATCCTTCCAAAGTGGTATCGGCCAGTTGTAATTAGTGGTAACCTCGAGGCAATTAGACACTTTATGGGCCAGCAAAGATATTCTCTATGCAGCCAGGTGATAATAAATAATGCGATAGGCCTAGCCTGTTGTACTGGAGTGGGTGGAAACTTTGGAGTTGAAGGGCGTGTGGTGAGCAGTTTGGAGCTTTGTGAGGGGGCAAAAGCACTAACAAACGCGTTCCCGCGGCTCAAGAGACAAGAACCGGTGGAGCGCGCTTCCTAATTAGGTAAATTCCGGGGAAGCACCACCGGAAGTTGAGTGGTTAAGAGGCTATCTACACATTGAAGCCATCTTTAGGTTGAATCATTAGTGGATGCGTGTATTTAATTAATCATTTCTTCTTTGTAATCTTGTCTTTCCTACTAGACTTCTTTTCTTTGGCTTTAAGCTTCTCTTTTAGCTTGTTCTTGATGGCCTCCGCAGTCTCTTGTGAAGTCTTCTCATCATGGTTTTCCTTCTTGTTTTCATCTTCAAACTTGATATGTTTTGGTTTGAAGTTCTCTTGTGAAATAGCAGGCTGGTTTCCCAGTACGCTATTGATGAATCTTTTAGCAGCAGTAGTATCCACTTTGACCCCATTGTCTTCTTTGCCTTCAGCAACGTTCTTCGCACGGTTCATATAACTCTTCACTCGTTCAAGGTCTTTCATTATTGGGTGAGTTGCTGTGTTAACACCCTGTGATTTGAGATAAGCAAAGCACAAGGATACGAGAATGTATGCATAACCATTTGCGATTGTGAGTTGTTCTTGAGGGTCTGGTGATGCGTTGAGTCGATCCTCAAATGATTTGGATATGAGTTCCTTGACCTGCGGCGTGAGACCCTTCACAGCACCATCAAGAGAGGAAATGTATTGTTTCACAAGTTCTGTGTTTTCCATTGTATGGTATCCAGTACTCTTTAATTTGATTGGGTATCGTATAAGTGTACCGTAGACAGCTGGAGTGCCTTTAAAAAATTCGCGCCAAAAGATGTTTCCTGTCTTGCAGCCTTCGGTGGCTCAAGAAACTTCTCCGTTTGGGTGGGGGTGCACTACCAAAGTCGGATAACATCTTTCATTTTATAAGAACATTTTTAGATCGAATACACGTTACATGTCTCTAGCTTCTTGCCTATAAAACCAGAAAGAAAAACGTGCTGGCCACTATGCCCAGGCCAACGCGCAGACACAAGCGAAACAGATCCCTGCGTGGCCGTAACAACAGCTGCATTTCCGTCTCGACAATACCAGTGTCTCCCTACAACACTACAATCCACCATCGGCACATCACCAACTGGCTCACAACCACACCGAAACACCCTCCACTACCGCTATAATGGATGAAAGCAAGGATACTGTGGATGACGGCAAACAACCGGGCATCCAGGATATCGAGGAAAAGCCTATCGACGCCATGGACGACGTGGGAGAGATTGAGGTGATGCAGAAGGCGCTCTCATCAAATTACAGGGCGCTCGCAAAGGAGTTCTCTAAAAGCCGTATCTCACGTGTTGAGGCATATATCTCCAAGATCGAAGAAGTCCAACAGCAACTGAAAAGAAACAAGCAGCTGTATTCCACTTTTGTTGATCAGGGGTCACCGCTTCTGGACGATATCACGGGCACGGAGCGTTCAACAACGCAAGAGATTAAGAACAACAAGAGAAAGAGATTTGAAGCCACTACATCGATTGCGGATGGAAGACCAAGCTCTCCACCACCTCAAAGACCTTCATCACCTCCTTTAGAACCTATTCCTGTTTTCAAGGATTCTTTTGAACAGATACTCAAGCCTTACAGAGACAACTTGCACGCCATTAAACGCAAATACGACCTACAGTCAGAGCTTATTGAAAGCCAAACAGAACGTAATTGTGGAATCGCTTGGAGACAGAGTATTCGTGACAGACAAGAAGTCCGTGAGAAGTTGAGGAAGAACACCGCAAAGAGGCTCCATGACCTCGAGATGGATTACAAAAACGTGACGATGAACCAAAAAGTGAATATCCAGGAAGAAAGATACAGGGCATCGAGTCGTAAGGTTGCTGAGAAGAAGACAAGATCTGATATGGCTATAATTACAGAAGAGGTGAGGAACCGTACCGATGAGGCCCAGGTGAGGGCTATTACGGACTCCCATACGATGTACCAGAGAGGGACTCCTTTGACACCTGCTTCTGAGAGCGAGATTGACAGGGACTTGACATTAATCCGTACCGGAAACCCATCAACAGTGCGTGTTGAAAGAGTGGAAGCAAACTACTTATACATGGAACAGCCGCTGAAGAAACAGAGCTTTGGGCCAACGACTATGACAGACCTGGTGAACGATGAAATTGAGATGAATGGCGTTGCAGGATTGCAGTACCATATTCCTCCAGGCCCAGATCCAACCATGATGCAGCCACCTCCTTATGGACCATATCAAGGATACCCACCACAGGCACCACCTGGACCACCACATGGACAAGCGCCACCAGGAGGCCCAGGCTACGGACAGATGATCCAGGGCTTCCCAATGCCTCCAATGCAGGGATCTCCTTCTGGGGGAGTCCCACCACTTCCACCTTCGCTGCCTCCAACGGGATCCTTTAGAAATTGAGGAACCAGGAACGATAACCGATTCACTACCAGTTTTTACGCTCTACACGAAATAAATACTCTACTCTTTTTAGTCATATTCTGTCAGTCACCGAGGGCGCGCCGTTATGCACTCAGGGCAAGCTGGTCATTTCGCGAACGTTATATACGGTGGCGGTTCCATCAACATTATCTTAACAGCCCCAAGAGACACCTCTACCACGCTGATCGCAAAGAAAGAGAAAAGACACGGAGCCATGGATATCGACACATTTATGGCCGTGACAGGCTGTGAGGATTCACAAACTGCCCAGAACTTCCTTGAGATGGCTGGTTTTGACCCTGATACAGCCATCTCTCTTTATTATGAACACGGCCCCGCAGTGGCAAACAACAATGCGGGAGGTAGCTCAGCAAACATTGATGACGATGTTGCCTTTGCTCAGCGACTCCAAGAGGAATCTTATCAGGAGCCTCGTGCACCAGATCAAGCAGTCCACGAGCGTCTTGTCGATGATGTTGGCGTGTTCCCAGGCACATTTGGTGGAATTGGTGGCGCTTTCAACCCTCTGCACAATGTCGATGAACTCATTTATGGAAATGGTCGTTCGGGTATCTTCAATCAACGTGATAATGATGAAGATGATTATGATGAAAGTTCAGATGATGCAATGGATCATGAGAAGCGTCTTGCAAGGCTTTTTAGACCTCCTTTCGACATCATGGACAAGTTGGACCTCGAGTCAGCAAAGGCAAAGGCCCATAAAGAGAAGAAGTGGGTCCTCATAAACATCCAGGATCCGTCCATTTTCCAATGTCAAATGCTCAATAGAGATTTCTGGAAATCCACATCTGTTAAGGAAGTTGTGGGTGAGAACTTTGTTTTTGTACAGTATCAGAAGGACTCTCTATCTGGAAAGGAGTATTGCAGCTTTTATCCATTCCAAGATTATCCACATATTGCAATCATCGATCCAATTACAGGTGAAAGAGTAAAAGAATGGACTGGAACTATACCCACAGTCAGCAAATGGTGCGAACAGGTGTATGATTTTCTCAATTCCTTCAATGTCGATGGTGGTGCCATTCCAGTTGTAAAGCATAAGACTGTCATTGATCCAAACTCCCTTTCTGAGGAAAAGCAACTGGAGTATGCCATGAAAATGTCACTAGGGAAAACTGGAGATGATGATAATGACGATGATGACATTATCAACCTAGATTCTGATGACGGACATGGAGGCAACGCTTCTGACCCAATTGAGATCGATGATGACGATGATGATGATGATGTTCCAACTCACCAAGAAGCGAAACAACTGACACCACAACAGAGATTACAACAAATCAAGCCAATTGATCACGCAGAACCAACTGGATCGACTGCTACAAGAATCCAGATTAGAATGGGAGATGGAACTCGTGTGGTTAAAAAATTCGATTCAGAGGATAAGGTTCGTGTGGTATTTGAAGTAGTTAAGCATCAGTTCGCCGATAAAGTCGGTTCACACTTCTTCACACTTTCGTCACAGAGAGAAAACCTTCTGGAAAAGATTGATGAGTCGATATCAGATGCTGGATTGAAGAATGCATCAATTCTCTTGGATATCGAGGCTGATGATGACGAATGAACAGCGTGCATGTGTGATGTAACGAGTACATACAACGAAAGTTCTAATGGATCTACTGATAGATAAAAAATAATAGTAAGTTTTCTGTTCGTGGGATATAGTCTAGTCAACTTCATTCTCTAAAACTTCACCTTCTGTTGTGTTGTTTTCTGGGGCAACCTGCTTGGATTCTTTGAGACCTGGCTCTGGGCTGCTCTCAGAGTCCTGTGTCTGCTTCTCCAGTGCCTTTTTCATCCCAATGAGCTTTTGTAACTCTGCTTCAATATCTGAGTCCTCCAAGTACTGATTGAATGTGTCGAGGATCTTCAAGAAAATTTCATTATCGGCTTGATCGAGTTCATAGAAGTGAAGGTACACCTTGGAAATCAACTGGAAAATCTCGAGTTTGGCAATATCCTCGTTAAGCAAAGGCAAGATACCGAATTCAAACAGTCCACGTGCCGTGACATCCTCACCTGTCTTGATCTGGAGAACTGTCACTTCCAGAGCACCAAGTGCGTATGAACGGATTTGCTGACAAGGGTTTAAACACTGATGAGCAAGGGCCTGAATCAATGCATAAGTCTCTTCCTTTGTAAGCTGTCTCTCATTCTCCAAGAGTGTACTGGTAAACTTGATCGATCTCAAAGATGTCTGTACAATGTCTTGATATGGGTTCTCCTTCGTAACCTTATGGCCGGTCTTGATCAACATATCATACTCCTGTTCCCATTGAGCACCAATTGATCCAACAGCTGAAATCTCATCCAGAAGTCCTAGTAACCACATGAAGTTGGTGTTATTAATCCAAGGGGATGATGCAAGTTTTTCAGCAAACTTCAAGATACGACCAGTGTAATCTGAGATGGAAGCAATCAATCTCAAGATTTTCCAATACACTTCATTGTCCAAAACCACCTTGGTCTCGTAGAACTCTTTACTTGCAAGTGCAATGATATGGTCAAGAACCTGTGGTGTTCTTTTTTCAAACAACTTTCTGTCAAAAGCAAACAACTCCTCAAGGGTATCAAGTACTATTTTCTGATTAACCTTTTTCTTCTGATGCAACAGGATCAACTTGTAGGTAACCAGTCTGAAGACAAATTCTTGCTTGATCTTGCGTTTCTGCTTATTCTTAATAAGATCATCAATCTTCTCAATCAAGGTAACCACCAAATCAGATGACGGTATAGTAGTAATCAAATTCACACATGCCTCGAAAACAAAGAGGGTCTGCGTCTCAAAGTATTTCTCTGTGACCTCTGTGCGCTCTGTTGGCAAATGGGAAAGGAAAAGTGATACCAAATCGGAAGCATGATCGGTAAGTTGTGTGACATCTTCCAGAAGATCGGCAACGTTTGCAGACTTGATACAATCAAGGGCAGAGAATGTCAATTTCACTTCTTCATCTGATGGCTCGTCATCACCTTTCAAATAAGACGCCATGGAGGAGAAGAAGCCCTTGGACTCAGTCGATCTTCCAGACATAACCTCAGGTTTGACCTTTGGGATGTGAGGTAACTTATAATGGTTCTGGAATTCAACAAAAATGTCCGGTTCAATCAAGCCGTTCTGGAGTAGCGTAATGAGAATCTTGATGATGGAAGCCCAACTTTGAGTCAAGTGAGAGAGGTCTCCTTGGATGATTCTGAAGAGGACAACAAAGGCCAGTTGTGCCTTGAAGTTACCACCGAACTGAACAGAACACTCGCTAACATCAATTGTCTCCCCATTATCCGCCTTAATTCTGGTCAACAGCAAAGGTTGAATCTTTGATCCATCAACTGGAGTTGCCACTTTGGCATCCTTTAGCGTGGTTAAATCAGCCAGTTTTCCAACTATCATATCTGTGAATTTATGCAAGGAGAAGAATGATGTGGTCTGAGAAAGACTGTCAAGGGTGGCCATCATTCGAGCAGTAATACCATCATCAATAGCAACTTCAAAGATGCTGAACACAGTTCCAACAATCTTCTGGAATGTAGCATTGAGAATGTAGTGTTCAAGCTGCAAGATAGTCTCGTCATCAAATTCAGCGGCATTATGGTGAACGGTAAGCAGTGAAGCATTAGCAGCCATCATGTTATTCCAAGAGTCATCAAACCATTGAGCAGATCCATGGTGTTCCTCCGGCATGACAATCTCCTTCTCTGCAATAGAATGAAAGATCTTTTCAAGGTACCAAGCAGGGAAGTCCTTACCGCCATAAACACCCTTTAAGTTTCTCTTATATCCATCCAGAGTCATGTGGTCTTTGACAACTGGGTTGTAAAGGTCAGTGTTGAGCATAATGATCGAGTAGGACAAAACGAAAACAGCATCAGCATCTGGCTCGACAGATTCCTCCTCAGCATTATCAGCTTCCTGTGACTTTTGTCCATAGCCTTGGCAGTCAATGTACCATGCAGAGAACGTTTCGACAATTCTTTCAATCTGTTGAGATTCACCAGGAAGTCTGAATGTCTTCAATAGCATTCTCAAAGCCTCGTCGACTCTCAAACCCTTGAACTCAAACATTGACATAAAGTCAGATAATAGCTGTTTGTTATCAGGCTTGGCCAAGAACTCTCCCAACACTTGTTTGTTTAGACGACTTGACTTCTCATAGAAGAAGCGTGCGAGCTCTCTCGAGTCTTCAAGGGATTTAATAAATCCTTTCTCATGAAGTGCTTTGAGACCATCTTTTGGTTTGCGGTTGAAAATGGCCGTTGCAGCAATGAACTCCTTCTTTTTCTCCTTATTCAGGATAAGAGCTGACTCCTTATTGTTGTATGTATGAGCAGCCTTCACATGGTCATGCAGATGATTGATGAAAGTTAGCAATCCTTCCAGACAGACTGGTGGAACACTGTCAGTTGTAACCAGTGCGCTTTCAGGAAGAGAAAGCTGTGCAAGGAACTCGATAAAGCGGATGGTGAGATCGTTTCTTTGGAAATTGCAATCATAGTTAGCAAAGAGATCAAGGAAGAGTGTTGGTGATCTCGTCCAGAGAATCGAGAGCTCATCAATTATGACTTCCTTGGCAGACAGAGACTTGGCATTCCCTTGAACAGGTGTGGACTTACCGGACTTGTTTTGTGCAGCAGCCTTCTTAGAGTCTACCGGTGGCAAGACAGAATCAAAGATAGTCATCAAAGAAAGCTCAATCTGAGGTTGCAATTCGTCACCCAATGTGAGAACAAGTGTCGTAAATAATTGCATTGCAGCCTGAACGAGTGGAAGAGAGTTCACTGTTTGGATGATCTGGAGTGTATGTTTAAAGATTGGGTCAGCGATAAGGTTTAAGAGAGAAGAAAACTGTGGGAATCTATCGGCACTCATCTCAACAGCGGTACTGATAAGTGTCAAAGCAAAGACCTTTGTCGACTCAGTATGCTTGAATTGGTTTTCTGGTGAGATCATAGAGATAAGAATACCCAAAAATTGCTTTATTGCTGGCAATCCAAATGGCTGATCTGCAGAATTTGGAACCTCAAACGATTTCTTTGGGATACTGCCCTCTTCATCAACACCCATAGTTTCAACAAGCTGATCCCGTGAATAATCATGGGTCTCTTCAACAACTAGATGATTGTCTTCAGGCTCTATGTCATCCAATCTTTTGAAGATCTTCACCGTGATTCTGTATACCGAGAGCTCAGCTGCCCTCCGTAGCACCTCGCTTCTTCTCTTGTTACAAGCCAGAGAAAATGAGGTCTGAACAACCTCGTACATGCAGTCGTCAGAAAGCAGATCACCAAGGTCGGAGTCGATGACAGTTTCCAATAGTTTGAGCACCTTCAATAACACAGCATCATCTGATGTTTGCTCTGATGCTTCAAATCGACAATGCGTCAGAGAGTGCATAATGTGGTTCAAAGTAAATGAGAGATTCTTGGACTCTTTGGAAATGATTTTGTAGTTCAGGAACTTTGTGAGCGAATCTAATGCAAGAGAAGTAATGTTTCCAGATGTAGAGCTCGACTTGATCACCAGGAGGAATGGCTGTAGAAGGGTGAGTGAGTCAATCTCTGATAAGTCTGTCTGGTTGTTAAGCATAAGTCGAAGTTGGATAAAACCAGAGAGTAGTGGATCATTAGCCTGTGAATGTGAGGATCCATTGGAATTACCACTTAGTCCAAACTTGTTGAGCTCACCGTTGTCATTGAACAGATCACTCGCACCACCTCCCAATATGGCTGCAACACCAGACTGGGAGTACTTGGAGAGCTTTCTCATAGACGAAGAGATCAGAATACATTCCTTTACCACAACGGTTACCGGATTCAATGCAATTACGCCGCGCGTTGGCTGGCGTGATAGTGGCGACATGACGCCGAAGTGAGTGTGGGCGGTGTTCAGAGTAGTGTTTGGGGGTGTAGATCGGGTTCGAGGCGGGGTTTCCTGAGTTTTTGTTGGATGTTGACTTTTGGAAAGAGCCAAAGGAAAGCCTCTCCTATACGTCCCAAAAAGTTATGTATGGCTCAAGAATTGTGTTCTCTTAGCAAACGCTGTGGTGGCCTTCACGCGCTTTGTTTTCATAACCGGTGACGTTTCCTCTCTAGTGTGGTGTGCGGGTTAATCTGATCAGGCATCGCACATCACATATACACGTCTTCAGATCTATGGTAGCCAGATACGCAGCAGTTGCAAATATTTATAGAAATATTACAGATCCAGTAGCTTGGAGCAAGAATTATATCTTAAATATTAAATATAGTAAATGTATGCTTATAGCAAGAGAAGAAGCCGTCATGTAGTTACTCATCATGGAGCTTCTTAAGACTCCTCGTCACATATCTCTTGAGAGGAGCTGTTCGAAAGATCTTCTCCGACGTCATAAGGTCGCTTATTTGCCCCTTAGTTAACGATTTCAAAGAATTCCTCACATGATCCTGACTGTATTGGGGATTACCTTTCATAACCTTTTTCATAGCACCCCATAGTGCCGTAACTTGTTTTGTAGTAGCGGGCTCGTGCCTCCATTTTGCATGCCTGCTCATGTTTTTGAAAGGAAACTCTTGTTCAATTAATACGTGAACATGAGAGAGAAGAAGACGGATATCACGGGTAGCTGGAGCAACAAGTGAGGCTGCAAATCGTTTCTGGTATCGATCCCAAAGTGTAGACGTTTTATGCAAGAATTCAACCCTTTCTCTATACAGAGCAAGTGTATAGAGCTTAGCAGAACCCTCAACAAGACCAGAATATTGTTTGTAAATCCCATTACTTGAAACTTCTTTAAAGAACCTTTCATCAATACCCCTGGGATGAATCTGAAGCCTTAAATGAGATTGGGTCCTTCTGTTGGATTCGGGCCAGTTTAAAACCCAAACATTCTCTGAAGGTCCCTGAACCCATGGGTAGATAGACTTTGAGAGGAAATATTTCTCTGCAGACCCACCTTGTATCTCTTCGCTTCCTTTCATAAAATCTTGAAAGCTGTCAAACTCAGTGAGCACTATCTCCTCAAAAGCACTGGCTTCAAGGCCAAGGAACGGGGCATCATCCCTAAGAAATTGGGCCAGCTTTCTGTTAATATCTGCTTCAATCTTTATATCTCTTATTCGCTGATCTTCTTCTCGTTTCCCTTTCTGAAGAAGTTCTTTCTCCCGCTCTTCTTGTAATACTCTCTCAAATCTTTCTTTCTCGTGCTCCATCTCCTCTAGAGTCATTCCATTAAGTGACATACCATTAGGAAGATTACCCAACGTTGGAGTGGAAACAACATTGGAGTTATTAATGCCAACGAAATCAACAATGTGACAGAACTTTTTACTATCATGAAGTCTGAGACCACGCCCAATCATCTGTATCAGCAACGTCTTAGACTGGGTTGGCCTTACCAGTAGGATACAGTCAATGTTTGGAATATCTGTACCTTCGGTAAATATACCACAGTTCATCAAAACCGGGATACCTCCGTTCCGAAATTGCTCAATGGTAAGATCCCGAGTTCGTTTGGAGGTCTTGGAAGTCACAGTTTCAGCCCGTACACCATTTTCGTTGAACAACGAGCACAAATCATTAACATGAGCAATATCAATACCAAAAAGAAGAGTAGATTTCACCTTGTGTTCGTTAAGAAAATGAAGATATGTTTGGAGTACAAGCTCATTATTGGCCTCGATATTCACAGCCTTAGAAAGACTGCGGATAACAAAATCACCTCCTCTGCTAGACACACCACTAAGATCTGCTTCCTTGAACTGCACAGTCGTGAACTTAGCATCACTTAGGTGGTTGTTCAGTATCATATGGTCAAGGTCCAGATGGAAGACTATCTCGTCAAATACAGCATCTAATGCCTTTTCATCCTCTCTGCGTAATGTGGCAGAGAACCCAACAACCGGAACATCCGAAGTCTTGTTAACACCAAAGTAGTCAACAATATCCAAGTATGAGTTTGCAGCAGCATGATGAGCCTCATCTATGATCAGAAGTTTGAAATCCTTCGGGTCGAATTTGTGAAGTCTTCCCCTCGTGAGTGTTTGAACTGATGCCACAATAATATCGGCTGTATAGGGGTCAGCAGAAGAATTACCCATCTCAATTTGCACAGACTTTTCTGGATAAACTTCCTGGCACGTATGTGCAGCCTGCAAAGCCAACTCCTTACGGTGTACAAGAATCATGCATTTGTCACCATGTCCATTGCGAGGCTTCACCCGCTCAATAAGGTTGGAAAATACCACTGTTTTGCCGCCACCAGTCGGGAGACTAACAGCTATTCGACGTTTGTTCTGATTTAATGCATGTACACAACTTTTAATGCAATCCTCTTGGTAACCACGCAGTTGAAACTGAGATTTGGGAACAGATGGTGACGTTGTTGACAGTCTTGATGTGATGTGAAAGTAACGTTTGCCATCAAAGCTCCGTCTTCCTGAGTGACATCGATATATCGAGGTGAAATATCGGATAGTGAATATGCCTGATATTAAATTCATTCAAGCATTTAATCCATGAAGATAAGTCTGAGTGCCATGAGGATCTCTGTACAGTGATCTTTCAGACGGAGGAGATCATGACGCGAGTCGCGACTCGGACCAGAACATCAAATTCGGGGACATGATGATGAGACAAAACGCCCATAACTCAGCAAACGATCAAGTTATTGCAAATCTGAAAGAAAAAGAAGAATACTGCTACAAAATTAGGATTTTAACACTTCAAAAAATTAAAAAATAAATGGATTATAATGATAACCGTGAGGTTCGAACTCACGCCTCCGAAGAGACCAGGACCTTAACCTGGCGCCTTAGACCACTCGGCCAGGTTACCATGTTTCCATCAAAAAAAATCCGTTGACACAACAAACTATGTAATAGATATAGAGACCAAAAGGCCCTAGATATCTGCTGTAGCTAGATGTGTCTGAGTAAGAATCAACTTATGAGAAGAATGTATGTGCCACCATCACGTCACTCAATGGGTGAAACGACAAGGAACTTCATGACCTGAGACCTCTTATACAGTTGCATGAATTCAGGCGGGGTTACAAATTTTTGGTTGCTTTCAATTCTATAGAAAGCCTATAACGCGGCGGTCTTGAGTTAGAGTCATCTCTAGCGCCCAAGATCATTGCTAGTTTTATACTAGTTGTTCTCCTGATCTTAGCCAAATACAGTTTCTAAGAGCTGATTATTAATTGCTCTAATAATTTTCTGTTAATTTCAGACACGGTTGGGGACCCATTCAGGTATACAGCTCTACTATACGGCGGTACTGATACAAGTTTTGATTTGTATTATATCATGTGCCGGCCTTATAATTATAGGAATAGGACACTTCTCTATTTCCACATATGTTGAGGGAATGATCAACTGTAGTTTAAAGCGATACATACGCATTTCCGGGCAGTATAATTGGGATTCCCAACCCGTACTACGAGCGTTCTCATTGTGTAGATCGGGGATGTAGCCATTAGAACAATGCAATTACTTAAAGAGCTTAGCAAGGGACACCTGTGCCTCATCATTCTTGTTGAGCACCTTAGCAACAGCAAGCTCGAAATCCTCCTGAGTAACATGAATTCTTCTCTCTCTCAACGCATACATACCTGCCTCAGTGCAAACACCTTTGACATCGGCACCGGAGCATCCATTCATCTTCTCCGCAATCTTTCTGAGGTTGATTCCTCTCGTCAAGTTCATGGCTCTAGAGTGGATTTTCAAAATCTCTGTTCTGGCCGCAACAGTTGGTGCAGGGAATTCAATCTTTCTGTCAATTCTTCCAGGTCTTAAGAGAGCTGGATCAAGGATATCCAGTCTATTAGTGGCCATGATAATCTTGATATCCTTTGAGTTTTCGAAACCATCCAACTGGTTCAATAATTCTAACATTGTTCTTTGCACTTCTGAATCACCACCACTGGATCCTTCAACACGAGAAGAACCGATAGAATCGATTTCATCCATGAAAATGATAGATGGCGCATGCTCTCTAGCCATGACGAAAAGTTCTCTCACCATTCTGGAACCTTCACCAATGTATTTTTGCACCAATTCAGAACCAGACACTCTGATGAACTTACACTCCGTGTGGTGGGCCACAGCTCTTGCAAGTAATGTCTTACCAGTACCTGGAGGACCATAGAGAATAACTCCCTTTGGCTGTGCAATACCCAAACTCTCAAAAAGTTCTGGGTGCTTGACTGGAAGCTCAATAACCTCCTTTATTTCTTTGATCTGTTTGGTAAGACCACCAACCATATCATATGTTGAATCTGGGACTTTCTCCACCATCATTAAACTGACAAGCGGATCAACCTTGTTTGGAAGAATTTTGTGCAGGTTATAATTGTCTGACTTAAGACAGACTCTCAGAGATGGTTTAATGTCCTTGATATCGATCTCTGGTGCCAATTCGACGATGTACTTTCCCTCTGGATGGATCTTAACAAGCACCTTCTTTTTGCTGAGTGCCTTCACCACTTCTCCGACATATGACCCCGGCTCTTGCAAGAGTTTCAGTTCATCTTTGAGCTGTCTGACTTTCGAGTTAAGTGAGTTTCTCTGTGCCTCTAAACGACGGAGATTTTGTGTCTTTGAGTTGATCTGGATCTCGGTATCTTGAATACGTTGTTCGAAGAACTGTGTCATCAAATAGTTAGTAAAGATTTCCCAAAAGGAGCAATTGTGACTGTCAAAATCCGTATGTACATACTGGCTTAATACCACCTTCATGTGCAACTGTTGTAGCCATTATGGTGTTGTTGTAATAGTGAAAAGATAGCCAAGGGGATTGTTTGTGTGGGTGGCGTTGCTGACGATTTGATGTTTTGGGGATTCTGAACGCGCGCCCTTACCGCCAAATTCGCGGGATGATGTTCCACAGCTCCTTCAACCAGATGAAGCACCGATTCGTGACATATTTCCTTTGGATATAAGACACAGATAGAATATCCAGATTTCCAAATTATCAATGAAATTACTCTTTACATCGGCACTTTTAACGTTCTTCGTCTGCTTCACAATGGCTTATGAGGAACTTTGTCGATGCCAGTGTGGAACAGAATACAGCATCACCACACTACCAGAAGGCTCCTCGTGTTCAATATGCACAAAAGAATACTGCTCGGAACTTGGCTTGGATTTCTGTGAGAATTATGAGACCTCTGATATTCAATTGTGGTGTTTCCATAGAGAATCCAGAAAGGACATGATCATTGTCTACGGGTTCTTGTTGCTGACGCTATGCCTCTTGGGCTATGCCCTCTTTGGAAGGCATATACGTGCTTTAAGAGCATAGTCTCTATTCATATGCAGTTTTGGTCCTTTAATGAGATCTGTAGTCTAAACAATAGTGATTTGGCCTCTTGACTCTGATTCTCGTACAACGCGCCTGATGATTATCAGCACACTTATAGTCTGATAATTACGCTTAGCAAAGTGCATGCCCCTGCCGGGATTGTGCCACCTACAGGGTGTTGTCTGCCCATTCTCTCGACCTTCCCGCGTAATTCTGAGAACAGCCCCCTCCCAAACGCGTGTTAGCGCGTGGCGACTTTTTTTTTTTTTTTCCCTGGCCCGTCTGTCAGGCTCTCGCATCGTGAAAAAAAAAATCACCGCCGACAGAAATGAGAACAAAGCTCCACTGAGAAGTCTACATACCTGCACCGACCATCAGGGATATAAGACTGAACTCGTTTCTTGTCTCTCACCTTTATCCCACACAGTCTACCAACGCATTTCCTGTCTACCCTTTTGCCCTTCAAAAGAAGTCACATTCGTTACAGCTATTCAAGCTCCCGCGGAAGTGAACCTCTACAAGACAAAGGACTCATCAGACAACCAAGGATCGCCCCCAAAGTCTTTTGGTAAGGCCTTAGCTGACCTAACTAAAGTCTACAAACTCGTTCCGTGACCAGACGTGTCATCAGAACACTCATTCCACACGGATCATCCACACGGTCAACGCTACGCATTCACTATGTCGCAGGCTAGCCAGAACACCAGTGCTAATAATGGCTCTAACCCAGCCACTCCAGTCACTGCTAATGCACAGACTTCTCAGCCTTCTAGCGGAAACAGCTCTTACCACAGAAAGCCACGTCCTCAACATCAAGGTGGTTACTATCAGCAAGGCTATGTTCAACCGGAATACTATGGTGCCTTCCAACCTGGCTATTACCCACAACAGTACTACGTTCCAAACACTTATGCTGCCTCTGGTGCTGTTCCTTACAGACAGGACTTCATCCAGCCTCATGCCATCAACATTACCACACAAACTGGCGAGAAGGTTGAATTTAATCATTTGAATCACACCCCAAAGACACCCCATGCCGCATTGAACAGATCCGCCGCTTCTACACCAAAGGCACAGCCTGCTCAGCTTGGTCACCAGAGAACCTCGAGCGTCACTTCGAATTCGTCTGCCACTCCACAAGAGGATGAAAAGCAGAAGGCTTTGAGGGAGAACTTCAAGAAGTTGGTTGCCGCAAAGGCTGCCAAGGCTGCCTCTAAGGAGGAAGCCCCAAAGACCGACTCTACAAAAACTGAAGCTGTAAAGACAGATGCACCAAGTGCTGGCGACTCAAAGGCACCAGAAGCTGAAGCCCCAAAAGCTGAGGTTACCAAGACCGAGCCAGTCGTTGCGCAAGAACCTGAGGGGCCAGCTACAGAGGCTCCAAGCACAGAAGTGAAGGAAACAACCCCAGTTGCTGAGGAGAAGAAGATTGACGATAAGGAAGCCATTCTCAAGAGATTCAGAGAGAGCGTTGCAGCTAAGGCTGAGAAGAAACTCACACCTGAACCCCAAACCGTTGAGGAGCCAGCTTCTGCTTCCGCCACAGAGCCAGTTAAGGAGGAGAAGCCACAGGAAACTGAACAGGAAGAACAAAAAGAATTACCAGCAGAAGAGTCCACTCCTGTCCAGGTCACTGAAGAGACAAAACAACCAGAGCCTATTAAGGAAGAGGTTGCAGAGAGTACGCCAGTTGCTAGCTCTGTCATTGAGGAAAAGGATGAGACAGAGTCCAAGGAGGAGTTCAAGGAAGCTGAGAAGGCTGACACCGCTGAGCCAGCTGCTGAGTCAAATGAATTCACCATTTCCAAGTTCTTGGCTGGTCTCGAGAAGGCTACTCCAATTGACGATCCATTCACATTCCCATACCCAGAAGGTCAGCAGCGTCCAAATGAATCTTTGCAGAAGGCTGGTCCAAAGTACAGATACGACCCACCTTTCCTTCTCTCTTTTAAGGAGAAATGTCAGTTCCCAATTGATGAGGCTTTTAAGGAGAAGATCAAATTCATTTCTCTTTCACAACGTGGCGACAGATCTCAATCCTCCAGAGGTGGCTTCAAGTTTGGTCAGGGTGGTATCTCCGGCTCTCCAGGCTTCTCCAAGTCTTCTTCTAATCTGAGAAACAAGTTTGACTTGAATTCCAGATCCAACTCCAGAACTAACTCTAAGAGAAGAGGCGGTTCCGGTAGAGGTGGTGACAGAAAATCCAACAGAAACAGAGACCGTGGTGATGACAGAGAAAAGGAGCCAGAGGTTCCAGCTGAACCAGTCAAACCATTGGAAAAATCTGCTAACAGATGGATTCCAAAGTCCAGAGCTAACAAGGAAACAGAAGAGAAGAAGCTTGCTCCTGACGGTGTTACTGTTCTCCTTTCTGAGGAGGAAGTTAACAGAAAGGTGAAGTCGCTTCTCAATAAGTTGACCTTGGAGTACTTTGAGGATATCACTGACGACATTATTGCTATTGCTGATCAATCCAAGTGGGAAGAAAAGGCAGAGACTCTCCAGCTTGTTCTCAATTCCACCTTTGACAAGGCTACAGACGAACCTCACTGGTCTAACATGTACGCTCAGTTCTGTGCTAAGATGTGCAAGGTCATGAGCTCTGAAGTGAAACATGTTGAGTTGCCAGGCAGAGATGGTGAACCACTTTCTGGAGGTAACCTTGTGCGTAGGTTGCTTTTGACAAAGTGTCAGGTTGAATATGAGAAGGGCTGGACGGATAAGCTCCCAACTAACGAAGATGGCTCTCCATTGGAAACTGAGATGATGACTGACGAGTACTACAAGGCTGCTGCTGCTAAGAGAAGAGGTTTGGGTTTGGTCAGATTTATTGGTCACTTGTACGTGTTGCGTCTCTTATCTGAGAAGATTATCTTTGTTTGTTTGGCTAAATTGACAGAGAATACAACTGACCCATCTGAGGATACCGTCGAGAACTTCATCCAATTGCTCAAGACTGTTGGTCAGACGCTTGATAGCTCTGACAACGAGCAGACAAAGATGAAGATGAAGGATATTTTCAACAAGGTGCATGTCTTGTCCAACGCCAAGATTCCTTCCAGATTGCAATTCTCATTGATGGATCTTGCTGACTTGAGAAAGGCACACTGGAGAGGCGGTGACGCCGACAAGGGTCCTAAGACCATTTCTGAAATCCATGCTGAGGAAGAGAAGAAGAAAAAGAAGGCTGAAGAACAGAAGGCAAACGACCGCAGAAGACAACCAAGAGGTGGTGACTCCAGATCCAACTCATCAAGAAATGCCAACTGGGGTAACAGTGGCCGTTCAGATGCCAACAGCCGTGTCTCAGATTCTGACTTTAAGAGAATTGGTCAGATGAGCACACCTACATCATCATCCAACCTCAGTCCTATGAACAACTTCACCAAGTCCAGATCATTGAGAAAGCAGACCCCAACAACAACATCCGCTCCAAGCAGTACCCCTACACCAGCTGAATCCAGACAGAACTCCAACAGACCTCAGAACAGTTTTGCTGCCCTCTTGGGTGACGATGAAGATGCTGCTGAAGCTACACATGATGTTGAGCCTGAGGAAGCTGCTGAGGAAGCTACAGAAGAAGCTGAAAAGGAAGAGGCAGAAACTGCTGAAGCTTAAAGAAGCTATGCCAAAGATTTTCCATTGTCATAAAGTAATGTCTCTTGTTATCGTGTAATTTTGTCATGTACGTTCAAAATCAAGAGTCTTTGTTGTAGATAATGCATATTGTCTAATGCAGAGTAACAGATAAAAACTCGATCTCGCCCTCTTGCTTGGCAGAACTCAATTCTCTGTCTGCATTGGAAGCGGCCATGTAAGAACCCACAACTTTTTGATATTCCATAGTATCTTTGAGAACAGTCAATCCAGCCTTCACTCGACTCTTCTTATCATCAAATATCGTCTTCATAGATCTTCCCAAGGGTGGCTTACCCGTACTTTGTGTATGGCTAACACCAGAAATATCAGTCCCTTCCCTTTGCATCACGGTGATGTGGCCCTCAGATATATTCTTGAATGGAAGATCTCTTGGAAGATCCAGTCCACATGGTCTCAATGTGACGAGTTCAAAATTATCACTGAGCAAGAGCAGAGACCCTGGATGCGGACCCCAGAACAGGTTGTCCATAGAAGAGAATGATGGACGGTCCCATTGAAGCAGAGAGTCATCTATCCTGAGTAGAGCTTCCTGTATGGCCAACAAAATCATCATTGAGATAGACAAGGGAACAGAAACAGCCTTTGCTAGGGAATCGGCAAAGAAAAGAACGAACTGGCGACAGTAGAAGACGGCAAAGATTGAGACAGCATTAAGGAGTAAAGCGAGCTTTCGCACACCCATGATGAGGCTGGTGAAAGCCACTGGCATTGTAAAAATGTTTGACAACGATGGTGTTAAATAACTAAGATTTAACTGTGTGATGGCTTAAAGATTAATGAGCCATTCCGGGGGTGGTTCTGCAATCGGCCATTGTCACAGTTGACACAAAAAGTGAAGCCGATGCAGGAAAAGCTCTCCGTCGATCCAAGAAACTCGCGGACAACAAAATCGGGAGACAGACACCTTCTCAACTTCAACTGAATATCGCCAGAAACCCACACAATGGCCACCGTATTCGTAACTACAGGAGCCACCGTTGCTTTCGTTGAACTGATTTCCTTCGTGCTGGACACGAAGGTGCTGGATGCACTTTATGACCAAGGCTTCAGGAAGCTTATCCTCCAGTATGGCAAGACGGAGGAGGGCAAAACACTCTTTACACGAACAACTACGGCGCTTAAAGGCTATACAAAGATCGATATCACAGGTCTA
The DNA here is from genome assembly GCA_030580135.1 of Petasospora easanensis. Taxonomy (NCBI): domain Eukaryota; kingdom Fungi; phylum Ascomycota; class Saccharomycetes; order Phaffomycetales; family Wickerhamomycetaceae; genus Petasospora; species Petasospora easanensis. Next base: position 43,630 of record JAKTSI010000016.1, on the reverse strand, counting down.
TCTTTCTCAGATGATATTAGTTCCCTTATTTCCACTGTGGATCTGGTGGTTTCTCATGCTGGAACAGGCTCCATCCTCGATACCCTTCGCCTTCATAAGAAGCTAATCGTCATGGTAAACAACAAACTCATGGACAACCATCAGGCAGAAGTTGCCGAAGAATTGGGCAGAGAGAAGTATCTACTGAAGACGGCGACTAATATGGATGAATTTATTGAAAGAATCAAAGAAATAGCCACGTTTGCTAATAAGTCCTTCCCTTCTCCTAATGATCAAATTATCGAAGATATTCTACACGAGTTATGATATATTCGAAAAATTATGTGTTGTCATTGTTGAAGAATTAAAAATTAAGAGAAAAAAAAGCAGCATCATTAATAATAACAGAACATTTAAGGATATTGTTCGTTTGAAAAGTTCTTCATTAGTTCCTTGTAGTCGGCCACGCACCTTGTGAATGAGACTGGAGATGGTTCGTCTAAGCTGTTCTCTTGAATGTCCTCGTTCAATGGGTCGTAGTCACCAGGGGTCAAACCAGTGTCTAGAGTAATGCTGTTCTCAGGGGTTTGCAACTCTCCAAGACTTCCGTAAGGAAGGTCCTCATTTGGATTGATTGAGAGTGTGTTCTCAAATTCAAAAGACAGTGGATAACTGGAGTTGAAGTGTAAAGAAAAAGATGACTGTGATGAAGGAGAATTATCATCTTCTTGATCTTCAACCGTGCTGTATACCTGAGGATAGTTTCTTGGTGCCAAAAAGGTATGTCTGAAAGCGGTTAAACACTCCTCTCTAACTTTAAGCTTTCGTGACCGGAATCTGTTCTGGCTGAGGTTGTCTGGGAATAAGTTATCAACCTTCATAAACTTGTTGAATAAATCAACACGTCTGGAGAAGTAAGCAACCAATCTTGCAGCATACTTGGCATAGTAAAGGAATTCTGGAGACATATCTTTGAACAGATGGTCAGCTGTGTATGGGTATAATGTTGTTGGCCCAATGTATCTGAATCTGACAATGAATCTCGACTCAGGGAAAACGTTATCTAAAACACGTGCAATCGTGTAATAGAATAGGGAAAGAACTCTGTGGGCATCATCTGAAGTCAGATTGGCAGTGAAACTCTCACTTGGAACGATTGCATTAAATTTGAAATATGTGGAATAGATCAACTGTGCAGGGTAAGCAGTAACACTCTTGGGGTTGTAATTTGCTTTGAGCAAAGAGATCGAAAGGTCATTCTCTAAGAAACTCACCAGCTGGTCATAATGGTAGATAATCATTTCGTCATCAGATTTGTTCATCAATGGTGCCATCTCTTTCAAAACAGTTAGCATTTCGTGGAGGATATCACACTTATAGCATGGAATGAACAAGCTTCGATGTGTCACCAAAAAAGTTCTCGCAATGAACTGTGCAACAGGAGATGAATCATTCACCTTGTCGTAAAACTCTGTGAGAGCCACCAGAGACCCCGTCATGTAAAATCCTCTTATACTGGTGTTTGCCCATAAATCACTGCATTGAAGGCACAGCGTAGGAATGCTCATACGTCTGTACAACAAGTCAAATTTGTCCAACTCGGATTTCTCCAAAGCTGACATAATCTCAAGAACACACTCCCTAAGATATGTGATTGTGATACTCTTATGTCTCATGGCAACTTGTTCGAGATCCCGAATTCTCTGCTCAAAGTCCTTGTCGTGACCGCCAAATGCTTCAAGCCTCTTTCTCATCTGCATCACGACCCATTGTCCAGCCATAGTAAAATGACACTTGAAAGACTCATCGAAGTTAAAGAAGGACTCGTTGATCATCCTGTTATAAAAAGTACGGCCCAGGAATGAGTTTTCAGTCTCTCCGCTGAATCTCATATTTAGCGAATCGAGCAAAGTGACATATTTATGCTTGATGAGCTTCAAGGTAACCGGGCTAGCAGTTTTCTTGGAACTTAAATCAGCAGGAGAACTTGATTCTGGGGATGGGAGTGTTGTTGTTGAAGGCGTTGGCGCTGCGGAAGCTTGTTGCTTGGCCTTGAGAGCAATAAACTCCTTCTTCTCCTTCTCGGTGAATGACAGGTAACTGCACGGGATCTGATTATTTAGTGATTAGTAACTCTATTTCTGGGGAAGTTTTGACAACGGTATAACTCACTTTAACCTGACGGATACGACAGTTTCTGCATTGTGGGAGCTCTTCGTTACATTTCATACGTCTTTCCTTGCATTGTAAACAGCCTAGTGGGAGCGTGTTAGTCGATTAGTCGGATGGGTGGTCCGTTTAGTTGCGGAAACATATGGATACATACCCAACTTAGAGTTCTTGTGTTTTCTTCTTGGTTTTTTGGTCTTGTCAACCACCTCTGGAGATGGTTCTAGAGACATGTTGCAGGAGATAAAAAGGTTTTCAGTAGAACAAAAGAGGAAACAATGGACAACGGGAGCGGGTGCTTTGCAGGAAGTGCGGGCCAGGCGAGACAAGCTGTGTGAGTGCCGGTGCTCTGTGTATACGTGTATCTGTAGAGTAAGAGGGTGGTGGGCCCGTAAGACTTGGATGTTGGGGGGGGGGCTTTGGGAAAGAGTGGGGTACAGGTGTCTGAGGTTGAAGAGGACAGTGATCTCCGCTGGTGGGTCCCGTGAGGAAGACCGCTTTCCTGGCCCTAGGCAGAATTGGCAGGATGTTCGGGTGTCGACTGTCTCTCCTATTATGCATAGCTCGGCTCGGAAGTCCGAGTTGCCGGGAGGATCGCCGTTCGCCGTCACGTTAAAATGGTTCCACGCACAACAGAACACGGAAGCCCTTTCCAACCCCCCGCCTTGGCTACACCTTTTTTGCCACTTCATGTGCAGGTTCTTAATATTCAAGGGCAAGGACCCGATCCTGCTTTCGCATCTACTCACAAGGCCTGCGCATTCAATCATCAAGTGAGTCATTCTCCCCTGTTTCCGATCTCTTTAAGACCGCAAACTAACAACTGCTTCTCTTAGCCAATCATTTGACAGCAGACTTCGGCTCGATAGAAGACGTCCTATTAACGGTGACGGGTTCGGTGTTGGATACTATGCTACTGATCCTGAGTTTGAGTCTGGTCCGTGTGTCTTCAGGGCTATTACCCCTGCTTGGAACAACATGAATCTAGAGAAGCTCGCCGAAAAGACCAAATCAAACCTCGTCTTTGCGCATGTTAGAGCTTCCACATACGGTGTTTTATCCGAAACGAACTGTCATCCGTTCACTTTTGAATCCCTTATGTTCATGCACAATGGTGGTATCTCTAATTTCAGCCATGTCAAACGTAAACTCATCAATCACATCAAGGATGAATATTTCCTCTTCCTTCAGGGATCCACAGACAGTGAATGTTGCTTCGCATTGTTCCTTGATACCCTTGATAAGATGGGATATGACCCAAGTGGTAAGAACTTTGGCGATGCTGTCTTGAGAAAGGCACTTTGCAAGACTATTGAATACATCAAGGATTGGACAAAGGACACTCCAGAACCTTCCCTGCTGAACTTTGCCGTGACAGATGGTAACACCGTTGTTGTCTCACGATACATTACATCGAAAGTGGAGGAAGCTGCTTCATTGCATTTCAGTTGTGGAAGTAGCTTTGTGGAGTATGAGCCAAATCAGTACAGAATGGAAAGAGTTGACAGGGCACAAAACGTCATTATGGTGGCTTCCGAACCACTCACATTTGAGCGTGGTGATTGGATCGCTGTTCCTACAAATACCGTTCTCACCATCAAGAACCAAACAGTTTTACTCCACCCAATCAGGGACGAATACTTCCAGGAAGATCCGTTGTTCATGAGATCCTCAACTTTTGCGGAGAGCAAGGGTCTCATGGGAAGCGTTCCTCTCGCAGAGGCACCAGATGTCGATGTTCCTCCACTGGAAAGAGAAGGACGTTCCAGGACAGTACTTTCTATTTCATAGATATCTCACATATATATTGACGTTTCATGAAGGCTCCTGTAGCTCGACTGTATTCCGTATTCCCTCATCTAATTCAGCGCGACGATTCCAGTACATGAAGTTTGGGGGCGTGAAAAAGATCACCAACACCGGCGACGGATCTTCACTAATCCTCCACAACCCTGTAGCCTGTTCTACAACTTCTACAAAAACAAAACGGAAAAATGTCATACAGAGGGTTTGGGTTAGATACGGCGAGTACACAGCCTAAGAAAAACATCAATGAGATGACTCCTGAGGAGCAGGCCGAAGAGGGTGCAAGACAGATGGTGGAGTTCATGATGTCCTGTCCCGGAAAGGCTGCTATCTCAGGTGTGACAGGTTTTGGTCTTGGTGGTGTGTTTGGTCTTTTCATGGCGAGTGTAAGTATATTTAAAGGTTTTTAATGTCTTTGAATTCCGTACTAACAAAGTTCCTTTAGATGGCCTATGATGTGCCTATTGGAAACGCTACAGGTCACATCTCAGACCTCCCGTTCAAACAGCAGATGAAGCTGCAGTTTACTGATATGGGTAAGAGAGCATGGGGAAGTGCAAAGAATTTTGGCTTCATTGGTATGATCTATGCAGGTGTTGAATGTGGTGTTGAGTCTGTAAGTAATCTTGGTCTTCTCATTCAGCAAAGTTCATACTAACATATACAGTTACGTGCAAAGAACGATATATACAATGGTGTTGCAGCCGGCTGTATTACAGGAGGCGGTCTTTCCTATAAAGCTGGCCCTCAAGCAGCACTTATGGGATGCGCAGGTTTCGCTGCATTCAGTACTGCAAGTAAGTACAACATCTTTCCCTTCCGCATTATCAGCTACTAACAAGCAATACAGTTGACTTATACATGAGAAGTGAGGCTGGAAAACCACCTGTTAACGATTACGACGAATAAATATTGCACGTGCTTTTGTACATAGACGTTATGAGAATGAGAATTGGAATTCACTGTTGTGGAAGTATTCAACCACGAAGGTTCCCCTGTAGTGTGTATCCAACTGCAAGTAATAGAACCAAGAATATTAATACAGCAAGTGATATGTCTCCCTTAGGGAGCGTAGCTTGAGGTGGTTTGCTTTCAGTTTTGGATGTCTGGGTTTGATTCGTAAGTTCACGAAACTCTTTGATGATTTGATCTTTTTGACTCAAGTCGGTAATTCGTCTTGAAATATTCTGAGGACTTGGTGTTTGGTATTGCGGGTCTGAAGTTGGTAAAGGTGGTGTCCGATCATTAAATGCATCATGTATTGAAAACCCAGAAGCAATCTGTGGGATCTCTGACACGACGTCATGATGCACCTGGTTTGTGGACTTCTTGAGCATGCTTTGAATAGATAATCGAAGTCTTTCATTTTGAGGATCATCTGAATCATCTTGTTTAAGCCTTAGCCTCTCTATGTAAGGTGTCGGGCGTGTTGGAGGTACTGCATCAAGAGGTTGTGTAGGGGTTTCCACGGCTTGTTCTCTATTTGACGATCTGGGATGTATCACATAGGGAAGTGGTAATGGATCTCCTAGTATTTTCCGTACATCACCTCTTCGTAGGGGTATCGAACTTGTGGAGTTCTGTGTTTCCGTAAAAGTAGCATCACTTGATGATGATTGCCGTTTATGGTCGGTGTGCAACTTCTTGTGGAGACTTAGAATTCGTTGCCGCTTGTTCCATATTTGGTCGTTATTTGTAGGATCTGACATATCACTGGGAGGTCCAATGTTTATGTATAGTCTTGGATTCAATTGCTTTCTGCTAATGTCTCTATTTGACATGGACCGGGGAAGAAGCTACAAGGTAAACAAACCACGAAAGTTACAAAATGTATAACCGCGCCCGCGGGCAAATTGCAGGCCCAGATACAGGCGCACTCATAGGTTGAAGAAGTGGTAGTCCAGTTCCGGTGATCTATATAGAAATGTGGTTAAGAGTAGAGATGAAAACGCCTAAAATTTAATGCAAAAGAGTAGCGCACAAGCAAAACAGGATGTTTCACCTATGCAAATGAAAAGCCAGAGATCAGATAGAGCCGTAACTCTATGGCTGTGTGATCTCATCATACAATAAAGCAGAATTAGAGTTATGAGAGCAAACAGGAGAGGAAAAAATGTGCAAAGAGATGAGAGGTAAAAAATGATGAAATAAGTAAAATTAAAAGAGAGAGAATGACAATTTAAAAAGTAGAGAGAATGAAAGGATATGGGTATGAGATAATAATGAGTTCAGAACTGGAAGTCGGTCTGCATCGAGCCAGTTGAGAATCCAAAAGTGGATCCCTGTGCTTCAGGAGCAACTGCAATGTCAGCAATTTCATCCTCGTCAGAGAAATACTTGTCAATAATTCCGTATGACTTCTCGTAGATTTTGGCATTCTCGTTGTTCTGGCAATTGAAGATCTTCTCCATACCACCACACTCTTCGATGTAGATGGCATTCTCGTTTTCAGCAAGGTCTCTGGCATCCTTGTCGACCTCGCCCATCTTCAAGATATTCTCAAGGGCATCCAATGTAACCTCAATGATCTTGTTGTCAGCAACAGCCAACAGATCACAGAGTGGTTTGATACAGCCTTGACTCACCAAGTAACGGATAATATCTGGCTTAGTCAAACCGCCAGAAGAAGCATTGGAAATAGCCCAACAAGCCTCCTTCTTAGTCTTGTAGTCAGCAGAGTCCAACAGTCTAATCAATGGTGGAATCAAATTGGCATCAATAACTGCCTGAATCTGCTCTGGGTTACCGGCGGTAATGTTAGAAATAGTCCAAGATGCTTCCTTTCTGATGGATTCCTTTGGAGAAGAAAGAAGTGGCAGAAGAGCTGGTAAAACACCGGCATTGATAACAACCTGGGTCTGTAAGTCATTTCCAGTCACAATGTTACCAACTGCTCTAAGGGCAGGGGTCTGGACCAGTGTGCTCTCGTGAGACAAAAGCTCAACCAACCTCTTTGGGATTCTGGCATTGATAACAGCTTGGATTGCATCAGCAGGGCCATCAGAAAGATAAGAAATAGCCCAACAGGCATCAATCAAAGTCTCGACATCAACAGAGTAGATCAGCTTGGCGAGCGTTGGCAAAGCCTGAGAAACGATTGCCCAGTTTGGCTGTGGGTTCTTTCCTCTGCAAAGGTTGGAAAGGGTCCAAGTAGCAGTTCTGATCAAAGTCATCTTTGCAGTCTCGAACAAGCTGAGAACTGGAGCCATGGCACCACATGACAAGACAAAGTCTCTGTATGTAGCTGAGTCACCAGCAACGTTACCCAAAGCCCAGATAGCTTGTTCCTTAACTTCAAGAGAAGAAGACCCAAGTAGCTGGACAAAAGATGGAACAGCACCAGCTTCGACGACAAAACGAGTCTGCTCAGAGGTACCAGATGCAATGTTGGTCAATGCCCATGCGGCCTCCAGTTGCAACATCTCCGGGTGGTCATTCATAAAGCTGACCAAAGTTGGAACAACGCCTGACTGGATAACAAGATCAATCGGTGGGTTACGCTCTCTGGACAATATCTGTCTAAACTTAACAGTGGCAGCAAACTGAGAGTCGAAATCGGAGGACTGAATCTGCTCCATCATTCTTGGGAGCTCCTGTTGCAACTGGGTCAAGAACGAAGAATCATCATCCTTCTTTCCATCATCCTCATCATCAGAGAATTCGGTTGTAATGTTGAAGTTTCTTCTTTTAGCCAATGTTTCATCTCTTTTGGCCTTTCTCAATTCAACACTCTGATTCTCACGACGACGACGCAACTCATCAGGGTTAAATCTTCCCTTGTTCTTGAAGTTGGTACGACGGTGATCTGGCACGTACTTGTTAGTTGAGTCGGAATCCATCTTTAATCTGTAAGATTAGTACGGTTTTGCCTGGATACGTTTTGTGGACGTATAGCTTCTTGCCGCCGTGTCGTGATTAGGATCAAGTGAGACGGATGGGATGGCTCAAAAGACGAAGACCGGTTTTTCTTCCAGCGCCTTCCGTTTTGTTTTGCGAATATTCGTCCTAAAAGGGCATTTTTCCTATTTTAGATGATTTTTTTCTGCGGGTAATCACAACAAATCGCGGTGCCGTGGCAACGATCATCACTGGGGGAACGATCAAAAGCGCGAACGCTCTAGTAGGGTCAGCTAATCCGGCCGGTGGGGGACTGGAGAAGTCAGGATTCTACCATTCTACCACCAAATTGGTAACTCTCGACGCAAGCATATTTCCAAAGGCACTCACTGTCTGAAGCAGATATTACTAGTTACACCTCTAAAGAGAAATCCCTTAAAGATGTACCGCATTATTCGCCCGCCATATCTCATTGGAAGGAGATCTCTTCACACCATTGCCCCACTCCTCCGCGAGCAAGAAGCCATCAAGGTGTCTAAGGCATTTGCGCTTGGAAGTATTTCTCTGGATAAAAACTTGAGGCCGGGGTATATGCCTATCTATGTGGCACCGTCACATTTTGCCGTTGCAGTTCTTAAGAGAGCATGTCTAGGTTTTGGAATCGTCGGTCTTTACCTCTCGGAACTCATATGCTCATCGCCGACACTGAGCTCTGAGCTTGGATACACACTGGCTGGATTATCTATTGTCCCACTACCACTTGTTCATTACTTCACACAGGACTATGTAACAAGACTCTTCAGGATTTATGATAGCACGCAGAGTCAGACATTAGAGGCTCTTACCAATGAGGAGACACTAGTTGCTGAGAAAATCTCATTTACCGGGAGAGGTCATTACAACACTTTAATCAAAGTAAAGGATGTAAGGTTTACTAACAAGCGACTTGGATGGGTGAATTGGGAAACTAATGATGACAGTTTCTATATCAAGGATGATGTCGGTGGCTTCAAAATGGACCGCATCTGGGGCATTGCAGAACACAACGCTGGTCTTAAAACGTCCCGCCACTTTGAACAGTGAACAGTGATCGCATAGAATATTTATATCGCTTATTTATTGCTATTTATATGCATGTGGGCAAATCCCACCCTCAGAGCACTTGCTTCCCTTGTAGTAATGAGCATAACGGATACTTGTTCGCGTCCAACGTCAGTAAAGTTCCCTACGCGATTGAAAACAACCCGTCAAGCTTTGGAAGCTAACACACTTACAACCACCACTGAATTTCACAAAAATGACTGATTCTATGGATGTTGATGTTCGTAGCCTTTTTTGCTGTGGCTAATCCCATGTTACTTACTAACCATTTTCTAAGGATTCCGCTATCATGACGAGGCCAAACTCTCTCTGGCTTCATGGGGTGGACAATCTTTCAACCAAGGACATCAAAAGATATATGAAGGATCACACTGAAGAATTTTTCAAAGTCGAATGGATAAATGATAGTGCTTGTATGTAATCACCTACCAAGTAACCTTTGAATGTGTTGTACTAACCTATGAGAAGTGAACCTTGTTTTTGAAGAGGATGCCCATGCAGAAGCTACCTTGAAAGCTATGTCCAAGGACGCTGAAGACCTTTCACCGGAAACTGAAAGAGAAGCAAAGCCATACGATACTTCCAATCCAGATATAATCTTCAAAGTCCGAGTCAGCAATCTTGGGGATAAGAAAGTGAAGAACGCTTCCCAGTATTCGAGATACTACCTTCTCAACCCAAACGCAGAAAAGGAAGTCCGCAGAGATAGGAAGGCAGAGTATCGTGAGCGTGAATATCGTTCTTACAGGAAGAGAATTGATGAGTCGGATGACCTTTTCCCTGATAAGATTGGTGAATCCCCAAAAACCAAACGCTCTGGTGATCTTACTTCAAGAATCCGTCCAGCTAGAGGAGATGGCGATCTCCTTAATGGTATTAGGGGAGGTGAACTTAAAATTGATAACAGATCATCCTATTCTTCTCCAAAGTCATCTTCTGAGGATGATAATGTCAAGTCCAAAAAAAGCGGAAGTCTTCTTGACCGTATTGGTTAAATACGGATTGTTACGCTTTGTATATCCAGGCCTTTCCTTGTGTATTAGTAGGGTGGATCTCAGGTATTATATGTGTCTAATGATAGGAATCTATACTTTTCTGTTTACAATTGACAGACTTTTCGGCTCTTTTATGTGTTTAATTTCATATCTTACTCCCTTGAATCTCGGCTTCAAAGTTTCATTGCATTTCTCGACTGCTTGTCTCTGTATAGCCTGGTAAGTCGTGAGATGAGTCAATTGAGCCCTAGAACGTACTTCAATGAATCTTCCTTATCCAGAGGATTCTATCTCTCTGACCGTCCTATGGCATTGGAGAGAGACTGTTTATTCTTACCACAGTGTATGCCTCGCTCATCACATCGCGATCAGAGCGCCTAGCACTAACGGCTAATTGATAGGAGCGACAGTAATATGCAATATTAATGGCTTAGAGCTCGAAGCATTGAAGATCAAGGTACCACTATTATGTGGTTTCTGTAAAGCAGACCCAATAAAGGCTTATCTCACTACGACCGATCAAGCAAGCAGCTTATAATCTAGGAGATCGAACTTATAATTTAGAAAAAAACAAATGTGTATCAAACTAAAGGCATGGTATCACAATCTCTGTAACTTTAAAGTGATATTAGGTCCCAATTTAAAATTGGATATCTCCGAGAAATGTCGAAGAAACTGATGTGGGTTGCTTGTGACAAGCAAAGATTGACGAAGAATGGTGCCCTTAGTCAAACAAAAAACCCATGACGCCAACAGAAAGGGGTTGTAAAGTTGGGAGAAGGGGCTCAGATCAAAAGAGCAAGAGCAGCAACCATTGCAGAGCCGAATCCAGCGACGTAAACGTTGGCAGCATTAGAGGAGGAAGCATCCTTTCCACTACCCTTGTCGAAACGACCGTATTTGTGAGTTCCAGTAGAGGTGGAAGTGGAAGACTCCTTGGTCTTGTCGAAACGACCGTATTTGTGGGTACCTGTTGTGGTAGAAGTGGAAGAAGCCTTGGTCTTATCGAAACGGCCGTATTTGTGAGTGCCGGTGGAGGTGGAAGTTGAAGATGCCTTAGTCTTATCGAAACGACCGTATTTGTGGGTGCCAGTAGATGTCGAGGTGGTAGACTCCTTGGTCTTGTCAAAACGGCCGTACTTGTGGGTGCCAGTAGATGTAGAGGTAGTAGACTCCTTGGTCTTGTCGAAACGACCATATTTGTGGGTAGAGGTTGTAGAAGATTCCTCAGAGGCAGCAGCGGCGCCAGCAATGGCAGCCACTGAAACAATTGTAGAGAACTTCATGGCGATAGAACCTCCTGGGTATTATTTCCAATGGACTATCCGTCGGTAGAAGCACCTGTTGATGTGTTTTCTGGGTTTGGACGCAACGACACTAAGTCAAATTTGTGGTTGGGAGATGGTGTTGATGAATTTTCGTTGCTGGTTCTTTTTCCGTCCTCTCGGGCCGCTCGGGCAGCGGCCGGCTGTGATACTCGCGGGCAAATAGGAGAATTTGGAAATTGATTACAGTTTTTGCGCAAAACATTTGCGCAATATTTGCGCAATCTTTGGCTTTTGAAGGAACTCGAGGCTCGAAGTTCGAGGCTTGAGGACTCCCGCAGGGCCATGGGCCAGCTGCTCAGGTGTCATGAGCCATCAGATGGTCTATATAACATGTTTAAGAATGTCATATTCTTACAAGGAATCGCCTCTATAACAAGCTGCCTAAAGGTCTTGTTTTATAAGCCTCGAAGCAAATCTTTTTTGTACATATTTGTAAACCATTTTCTTTCCCGTATAGAGGCTGCCTTGAGCAGAACGTCTACCAAACGCTTATCGCTTAGCGTCATAATTATATAATTCTTGGTGCAGCATATTATCGAAGCCTTTGAAGCAAGACCCAAGGATAAGACTTTTGTTTGCTAGTTGTGGCCAGTGAGACTTGTTTTGATTTCTTCTTTCCCAAAATGGCTTTTTCATTAGCGAATTGGGACATACACCCAACGCCGAGGCTTTTTATTTGCGCGATGAGCTAAGTTTTTTTCGCAAAAATGGTCAAAAGCAGGAATGTCGCTCTGCCCCTGAGTTCAACACTTCCTTTTTATGCGGAAGCTGTCTTCCTTTGCCGCTTTACCGAAGATCATCTTCCTGAATAAAAACCTCATCCCTCTCCTAACCATAGATGCAGAGGTTCTAACAATCTGTGATGCTTTGGGTATCAAATGAATTGAAAAGCCCTTTCCCTGCTTCCGTGTACAAGATTGTTCACAATAGACCCACTGTGCGGGAATCCCTCCCCAGTGCCGAACCCCAGATCCATGCAGCTAAGAGTCCCCGTCCGGCGTCAAGTATTCATAATCCCCAATTACTTTAAACCAGAAGATGGCTTTTCCCTCGGTCCTGTGAGTTTGTTTAAGTTACATTGAACATTTATTTTGTGGGGAAGCCGGTAGCCATTGTGCTTGTTTAAGGGCAATTTCGTTTCCAGCTGTTTCCACAGGCAGTAAGCCCTTTCAAGCACTCTTCAACCTCAATCAAGCGAATCGAGTCATTTATGGTTTCCTGACTTTCAGTTTCACTGTTGTCCTCGGTATAACCACGGTATCGAGTCCAAGGTGGCAAGGGGCCTGGTGTATAGGATATCAACTGACTTATTGATCTAAAGGGAGCAGGGGCGCCTGAACTCAGTATGCGCGGCGTATAGGGCCAATCTAAAGCAGCTGAAAGACGAATTAATTGATGAAAGTTCTCTTCTAGATTCTAGTGCTGACTTTACCCAGACCAATACTAGAAGTGTCATATACCATGGGTGCCCTGGACTTCGACCAGCCTAGCTGCAGTTAACCAAACTAATATCAGCCAGGACTGAATTGTTTCTCTGGTACCTGATTGCAAGCAAGCCAGTAACAAATATCAGTACAGCCACAATAAAATTTATGGGGCATGGTTACGGTGACTAACTGTGTGGGTGTTTCAGTGAGAGCAGTTTTCTTGGTTGGGTTAGCCTACACGCCAATACAGATCTGCAGATTGCACATATATCTTGGGGAGCTTATACTACTAACATCTGGGCGATAGTCAGTAAATGCTTATGTTAGCATAGTCTAAGAAATGTTTCAAAACGATCATCCATTGTAGGTTGTAGCTCTGATAATACGAGTGTTGTAGAATCTATACTATAAGATTTGGGGATAGGAACTACCCCGTGGGGATCATTCCAGCTGCACAACTTACAGCAAAGAACCTTTAATTATTAAGTTGAATAATCTCTCTATAGCCGAAAGAACCAGATATCACTCCGTTTTTTGAATCTGCAATAGACTTTCACAATAGTGTTTGTAGGTAGCAAAGTATAGAGCGTACCGCATGACCTACGTTTGTGATTGTTTAGCTTGGCCGAGTCAAAAGCAGGAAAGGCTGAAGACTCCTGTTCACCTCTCTAGACACTCTAGTCTCTCTGTGAGATTTGGGGTAATCACCCTAGTGTGGTTGTGTTCTATGGAACTTTGTGTCAACCTCAAGCCACCTTTTGGATCAGTTTTTTCAGGCACCCGGAGTCCATAGATTGTTTGTGGGCCCCTGTGTCCTGTGTCGCGTCAATATTATTTACGCCGATGTTCATGACCCTTGTGAACAGGCATACAACTTTAAAACCTTGTAAAGCTAAATAATATAATAACCCTCCTTCCAACTGGCAGTACTCTTGAGACTTGCCCAATCACATGAACTCAATGTTTTCACTTCTTAGCAAGGATAGCAATTGTATAAATAGGCATCAGTCTCACATGCAGTGTCTGTCTATTCACAGCATGTTGCCATCCATCATTTCAACTTGATATTACAAACACTACAATAATGGTTGCTGTCAACACCATATTCGGTAACAATATCCTTGGATATACTATCCGTGCCCTTCAGATCTTCTTCGCTTTCCTGACTTGGGTTCTTGAGGCTGCTGCCTTAGCCAAGTTTGCTCATCCAGGAGCCTATGCATGGCTTCTCGTTGCTGGCATCATCTCATTCTTATATGTCATCGTTCTATTGGTGATCTCTTTCCTCTACCCAGCTTTAATCATTCCGGGTGTTGTGTTCGTTGTGGAAGTGTTCTGTGCCTTTGCAAACTTTACTGGCTTCATTGCTGCTGCTGCTTGGATTGGCCCACTCAGCTGTGATGTTACCTATAGATGGTCGGTTTATGGATTCCATTCAAGCTCATGCCATTCAGGTAAGGCTGGCATTGCATTTGGTGCCTTCAACTGGCTTCTCTTCACTTTCACCGGTGTTATCTTCCTGTGGTACACAGTCTTGCCATTAGTGAGGGCAAATGGCGCAGAAAGCTTATGGAAATCAGGTGTTAATGTCAACAAACCGGTTCTTGTTCCTGTTTCTACTGAGGCTGTTAAGGATATCGAGACTGGAGATCCAATAACGCCAACAGACGAAGAAACACATGTTGCTAGTGAGGTGGCTGGTGATCAAGACGGTGCTGAGAAGACGGAGAAGGTTGAGACCGAAGCTGAAGGAGCTAATGTTGATGCTACTAAAGCTCAAACACCAGCTGCTTAACTTTTACCTTTTACCTCTCACCTGCTGGCTCTCTCATGGTACCAACAATTCTTTTTTGCTGAGATATATCCCGTAATCCCTTTGTTCTTTTTTAGTGAATCTCCCTGCGTAGCTCTGTCATGCAAAGAAGGTTCGGTAAGCGTGGCCCTTACCAAAAAAATACCATCGAGAAATTCGCGGATGTGGCTAGAGGGATCCTGGCGCGCTCTTTGAAATCCAAAAAGTGGAGGCGTCCAGAAGGGGACTTCAACACAAACACGAAGGAATCATCAGTAACAAGCTTCTCTCCACTGCTCAGCAGTTTTTGCCACGCATACACAATGAGCAAAACAAATACTCTAAGCAAATACAAACTTGTGTTCCTTGGTGAACAAGGCGGTAAGTAATGCCTCTGTTGCTGTCCTCTTTGGCCCCCCTGCTTCAGAAACTAACGTTGTCCAGTCGGTAAGACATCCCTCCTTACCAGATTCATGTATGATACATTTGATGATAACTACGCAGTATGTACTTTATTCATCTTCCATAAAATTCATTACTAACGCCGTGTGATACAGGCAACCATTGGAATAGACTTCCTGTCAAAAACGATGTACCTGGACGACAAAACAGTGAGACTCCAGCTTTGGGATACCGCTGGGCAGGAACGTTTTAGATCATTGATCCCCTCCTATATCAGAGATTCACATGTGGCTGTCATTGTTTACGATACAACATCGAAGAAGTCATTTGATTTGGTGGATAAGTGGATCGAAGATGTCAAGGCCGAAAGAGGTGATAATGTAATTCTCTGTCTCGTCGGAAACAAGAATGATCTTCTCGATACTAGGCAGGTATCTATTGAAGACGGAGAAAAGAAGGCCAAGGAGTTGGGATGTCAGATCTTTATTGAAACCAGTACCAAGCTTGGATACAACGTGAAGAATCTCTTCAAGAAGATTGCAAAGAGCTTACCAGACTTTGATGAAGCGAAGAATGATGTTCCAGAGAGTGAGTACACCTATGAATGTTCAATTATCTGAAGTACAAAAATACTAACTGCCTGTTTTAGTGGTTGATATTGCAACAGACAACAAAAAAGAGGATGAGCAAGGCCAATGTCAGTGCTGATTTACCAATTTTGATCACGAATTTTTGCTCTCTTTCGGCAACTTATACAACTAACTTGATGCATTTGACTTATCTTTTGATGAACTTGACATTGAGGTAGTATGAAACCGTGTAATTGCGGTTTAGCTTGGAATATAAAGACTTGTAGACCTCTGGGGGGCCGGCCGGCCCATGGGGGGTAACCCGGCCTATGATCTCAGCTTCGCGATACCGCGGTCTTTCAACCTTTCAAGCGCTTCAGAAAAACAGATGATTGGGCCTAGTGGGGAAGCCTCCGCAACAAACAACATCATCAACAAACTAAATCCAGACAATGCTTAGAACACGTGTTCCGGTTCTTTGGAGGGCCTCTACAAGATCCCTTGTTACTCAGGCGGATCTCAAGCCAAAAACACTTGCTACGGACTTTCCTCTTGCTTCCCAAGATAACAAGTCCACTAACGCTTTGGAATACGTCCTCACCTCGCTTGATGCTGTTTCTAACTGGGCAAGAAAATCCTCCTTCTGGCCAGTCACTTTTGGTTTGGCATGCTGTGCTGTCGAGATGATGCACGTCTCAGCTCCTCGTTATGATCAGGATCGTTTGGGTATCATTTTCAGAGCCACACCAAGACAATCTGATATCTTGATCGTGGCCGGAACTTTGACCAACAAGATGGCACCTGCACTCAGAAAAGTCTACGATCAGATGGCAGACCCAAAGTGGGTCATTTCCATGGGATCTTGTGCTAACGGTGGAGGTTACTACCATTATTCATACTCTGTCGTTAGAGGCTGTGACAGAATCGTCCCGGTCGACATCTATGTTCCAGGATGTCCGCCAACAGCCGAAGCACTCATGTATGGTGTGTTCAGATTGCAGAAGAAGATGCTCCAAACCAAGAGTACTAGACTGTGGTACCGCAAGTGAGCTATGATTTTACTTGGGTTTCGACCAAAGAAGGGAACTTCGGCCTGAGTCTCTGCCAAAGGAGGGATGTAATACTGCCTTTATTACTTATTTATTCTATTTATTTGCCATATTTATTGATTTCAACTTCTGTCAAAAGAGGGTGGGAATCCACATATTTAAACTGATTTCAACTTCTCTTAGCTGAAGACGAATACCATGCACATTCTAAACATATTTATCTTTTAACTTCTGCCAAGCACAGAACACCAGATCATGTGTATGTTCAAATCAGAATGTATTAGAGATTAGAAGTCGAGGAAAGAGAATGAAAAGCATGGAGAGCACTCAATTCATATTACATCTTTAATGGGGAAGGGGCCATTGTCTAACCGTGTACCCGGCAGCAAACTTGGGTTCGTTTCTTAGAGTATACAGTGTATACTATATAACACTGTATAACTTACCAAGTAATTCCTAAAAATCGATTGTGTTCATTATACCGTTATTGTGGTCATTCGTGTCTATCTGTATCTGTCATTCCTGCGGGATTGTAGAAGCCTAGCCCGTCGAAGGTGTGGGGCACATCATATGCGCGACTACCCCTGGCTCTTTCCCACTACGGAGTCACAGCAAGACATGGCTTCAGACACCATACACATGTTCCAGGCAATTTTACTAGCTTGGTTCTGATTACTCACAATGTATCCCCAAACAAAGCCTTTCTTCCCTATTATCTACAGAACTGTAGATGGGGAAGATGGGACCCGTGACTTGGACACAGAACTGAGGCAATACTACCTCAGCAAGGCACAGCAACCATCAGTAACAGCGCCTCTATCATCACTTTATGAGTCTTCCACCGACCATGAAAAGAAGCAATGGATTCCAAAACTTGATGTTGAAGGCATTGCAAAGTCTCTCCAGGTGAACACAGAGGAGGAAAGTTCAAGAAAGCCTCGAACCTTTGAGCCTCCATTGAACAATGAATGCTTTATCAACTATCTTGATACAACACCTGTCATTTCAGAGGGCCCTCCGTCTACTTTTGTCCACCATACTTCATGTGAAGTCCGTGGGAAAATTTATGTGCTTGGAGGCTGCTTTGCTATTAGAGAGGAGGGTGCAGCCATTGACCTTTCAAAGTATGTCGTGAAGGGGGTTCATTTGCCTCTCCCTATCGATTCAGGTCTTCTCAACCATCCCCTTGTTGTTCCAAACACACAGTTACATCTAATCTCTTCAGTTACAAACACAATCACAAGGCCAGAAGTTTATGGTGACATTCCTCCAGCTTTACTATGCATGACTGCAACCCAAATCACCAAGAGGCACATTTTCTACTATGGTGGTTTTGAAATCATTGATCAAGTTTCAGTTGGTGACGATGGCATTATTGAGATACAAAAGCGGATAGAACTGAACAACCATGGTTATGTTTTGGATGTGATGTCACTTCGCTTTAGGAAGTTTGAACTCATGGCACATCCAAATACAACAACACGATACCCCGTCACAATCCCACGTTTTGGTCACACTGCTGTATCAGACAACAAATTCAAACCAGCTATTGTCTATATTATGGGTGGTTTCAAACGGTCTCCCTCTGTTCCGAACAAGTTTGAGCCTGTTGAAGGATTATGGAAAGTTGAGTTGTCTATCATTTACGAGGGCCTCAACGACTATGCGGAGTTTGGAGACATTGTGTTGGCAACTCCAATTGACACCAAGATATCTCCTACTGCACGAGCTTTTCATGCAGTGGAGACTTATGACAGATACATGATATGCCATGGAGGAACTGATGGTGTCCGTATACTTGGAGACTATTGGAAGTTTGATCTTCATGACGAAACGTGGGTTGAAGAGGAATGTTATTTTCAAGGCAAACTAGTTCAAATTAAGAGGGCTGGTCATCATGCAATTCTCTTGGACCAATACCTGATTCTCATAGCGGGGGCAATTCCTACAGATTTTGTGGGCTATATCAGGGATGAATCTTCGAGAAGTGAACCACCAGATATTTCACAGTTGTTTAGAACAATGGAGCCTACTGAAAGGGAATCAAGTTGCCTGTTCTACAGAGTCTTTTGTCTTCATACTGGTTCTAATAACTGGATTCTCGAGAAGGTGTATCATAACTATTATCTTCCATGGTGGGGAAAGGAGAACATATTCTCTGGTTCTGGTTGCATCGGGGCTTCTGTCAGTATGGGAAACTCAAGAACATTTCTCATTGGCGGTCAGTTGACTTCTGATCCCACTGTCATTCCTATTGGGAAGCTACACATTTTGAACAGTGGGCTCGCTTCTTATGAGTTCCCGTTGGGCTGCTCCATTAGTGACGCCAGAAGACAGTTTTCTTAGTGGAGCTATTTATAGCATGATTGGATTATGAAAGGAGCTGTCATGTATTGAGTGCGTTATTAGAACCACCAAGTCGCATTGTTAAGTCTTTTTCCGGTGGGACTGCGAGAGGAAGACTATGATGTTTCCACAATGATCTCGCCGTGCGGGTGTAAGGGAGTATAAGTACCCCAGATCGTTGCATCCCCAGATGTCTGCAGATATTTTCCGACCAGCCCGGCGTAAAAATGAACTCTGTCACCCCTGCCAGACCAGCGTCGAGCCCCCGGTTTTTCTACCTGTCACGGGCAAACTGCCGGACCAAAATGCAGGGCTAGAACTGTCAACCGACCCTCCATTCTAGGGCCCGCCTTCTTCCGAAATCTCTCTCGGCATGGGGCACTGGGCAACCCGGGAGAGGATCTACGGGAGCGAGATTTCAATGCGCGGGGCATCATTCCTAGCCGGCGGCGGCAGTAGGCGGCAGTACCCCCAGGCCCCCAGGCCCCCAGGCTAATCGCCCCGGACATTTGGTTTTTCCTTTTTCTAGCGCCAAGCCACTGACTAAAATCTCCCGGTGCATCAAAGTCTCTCCGAATATTCTTGAGAACGCGTCCGAGCCTCGCTCCCTTAAAGGCTCGATTTCCCACTTTTTTTATCCCACACTTTCTATATGCTTGTGACAACAAGAACAAAGGAATGAGTGCAAGCAACGAACGGGGAGAAAGCACCATGGCTCTCCGCTCCACTATTGGGAAGCTCAAGGGGGATCCTACTAATATCCAAGTCACTTCAGTATGTGCATCTCCAATGGATGAAGTTTCTGAACAGGAGGCAATGAAGTCGAAATATGTTACAATGGACTCCATGGCAAACACAAACAGCGATCACAACTTGAACACCGTTGATATGCCAGTAAAACCAGCTTCTGCCTATGCTCTTGTGTGTCTCCTCTGCCTTCTAGTGGCCTTCGGTGGATTTGTCTACGGCTGGGATACAGGTACCATATCTGGTTTCGTCAACATGTCTGACTTCAAGGAACGTTTTGGTGAACTCAACTCTGACGGGGAGTACTACCTTTCTGATGTCAGAACTGGTTTAATTGTTGCTATCTTCAACATTGGTGGTGCCTTTGGCTCTGTTTTCCTCGGCAAGAGTGCTGATATGTACGGGCGTCGTGTCGCTTTGATGATCATGATGGCAATCTATGTCGTGGGTATCTTGATTCAGATCACTTCCTCCAATAAGTGGTATCAGTATTTCATTGGAAGAATAGTTTCTGGTATGGCTGTTGGTGGTATTGGTGTTATTGCGCCTCTCTTCATCTCGGAAGCTTCTCCAAAGCATCTCCGTGCTGCCCTTGTCTCTTCATACCAACTTGTGATCACTTTGGGTGTCTTTTTGGGTTACTGTTGTGACTATGGTACCAAGACATACACTAACTATTCTCAGTGGAGAGTTGGTCTTGGTCTCTGTTTCTTCTGGGCTTCGCTTTTAGTTGTTGGTATGGTTTTCATGCCAGAGTCACCTCGTTACCTGATTCAGAGAGGTCGTTTGGATGATGCTAAGAAATCCCTTGCTTACTTCAACAGAGTTCCCCAAGATGATCCAGCTGTTTCTGCCGAAGTGGCAGATATCAATGCTGCTATCTTGAAGGAGGATTTGGCTGGTAAGGCTACCTGGGGTGAGTTAATTACTGGTCAACCAAAGATTGGTTACCGTGTCTTGTGTGGTATCATACTCATGTCCCTACAACAGCTCACTGGTAACAACTACTTTTTCTACTATGGAACTACAATTTTCCAGGCCGTTGGTCTGAACGATTCTTTCCAGACTTCCATTATATTTGGTGTTGTTAACTTTGGGTCCACAATTCTCGCAATCTACTTAATCAACAAGCTTGGAGGTAGAAAGTCCTTACTCATCGGTTCTGTTGGTATGGCTGTATGCTTCGTCATCTTCTCCACTCTCGGTGTTACCAAGCTTTATCCTAATGGAACTGACCAACCTTCTGACAAGGCCACCGGAAATGCCATGATTTTCTTTGCTTGCATTTATATCTACTTCTTTGCTACCACCTGGGGTCCCTGCAGTTACGTTGTTGTTTCAGAGATCTATCCTATCAGAATCAAGTCTAAGGCTATGGGTATCTCAACTGCTTCCAGTTGGATCTGGGGTTTCCTTATTGCATTCTTCACTCCATTTATTACATCTGCCATTGGTTTCTACTACGGTTATGTCTTCCTTGGTTGTTTGATATTTGCTTTCTTCTTCGTCTACTTCACCATCCCATCTACCTCAGGTTTGGCATTGGAGGAGGTTGATGAGATGTATGCTGTTGGTATCAAAGCTTGGAAGTCTTCATCTTTTGTTCCAACCACTTACGTCAATCTAGACTATGTTTCTGGTAAGACCAAAGACTCCCAACATGAACTAGCTGATGAGAACACTGATGCTTGAACTGAACATGACGTTGTTGTGCTTGACGAACTTTATGAATTACAATAATTAGCTTAATGTTAATATAGATCAATAGAATATTAATCAAGTAGAGGGCGGGGAGGTTCTCCTGAACAGCTTCAGGTTATATATGGGATGAAGCTTGGTAGCAAATCAGTTATGTTGGGAATCAGATGCTGTTCTTCATCCTCCTGAGGGTTTTTAGTACAGTACGGGTCCGTTTCAAGCCAGAGGTGTTATGAAGTGGTCACGAGCTTCAGGGCCCTAGGTTGCCTCTTATAGTATAGTCAGACTACCTGGTATTCAGATAATAATTAGCTAAATGTTTTGCCAATTTAAAGCTATCACATACCTAAACTCCCAAGTTCCAATGGCGTATATAGTCTTAGTTTTAGGCTTAAACTACTGGTTGAAGAAATATATGGAAGCGCATTTGTAATTGCCGGAAGAGGAAGAGGGCGGAGGTTACTACACCGCGTACTTCTCAGTCTACAAGCTCTAATTAAAACAAATTCAAGACCCTTCGAACTATTAGAACATCTCATATACAATTTAACCAGCAATTTGCATACTTTGGGGGTCTGATGGCTCATTTATTACCTTCAAAGAGCTCATCCTCGTTTTCAACTGGTCTCTCAGCCAATGGAGTGATTCTGTAGCAGTGTCTAACAGCACTTCCCCAGTCAGAAGTAGAGTCATGCAAGACTCTTCTGTTATCCCAGACAACAACGGTGTTTGGCTCATAGGATGCACGAATTTGCAAGTCGTGGGAGTTGTTCACGTGGTCAAAGAGCAATCTTAAGATAGCATCACTCTCCTCTTTCTTCAATCCGTCAATCTCTTCAATAAAAGCAGGAGTGAACAACGACTTTTCCTTCGTGACAGGGTGAATGCGAACCAATGGATGTAAGTTAGTCACTGGTGGGCGTCTCTCGGTACCACTGCTTGCACGACCAAATGCAGCCTGTCTCTCCGAAGTATGGACTGTCTTAAGGCCATTGAGAATCTCCTTGAACTTTGGAGAAAGACGGTTGTAAGCCTCAACCGTGTCAGCAAAGACCGTATCACCTCCAGACTCTGGCCCTTCCAAGAGGGTAAAAAACGTAGTTCCAGCAGGGTACTTCTCATAAGTGACATCACTGTGCCAGGATCTGAATGACAACTGCTTAGCGAAGGGATTGTCATGGATCTCAGGCTCCTTACGACGGTAGACGATATGGAACTCAGAGTAGCCTTTTGGTGCACCAGAAGAAGGGTGGATATGCAATGGACCAAAGTGAGCACCAAACTGCTTGTTGAACTCAAGTCCCTTGTCCTTCAAGTCCTGATCTCTGAAGACAACGACACCACGCTGGGCAACATAGAGAGCCAAATCATCCTTGGCAGCTGAAGACAATTCAGAGAGTTGAATACCACGGACCTCAGAACCAAGCTTAGGAGAGAGCTTCTTAATAGTAACTCCTTCAGAATCCTTTGGGAACAAGTTCTTGAAGTTCTTGTCAGCGAAATGACCTCTGTCAACGAACTTGGCGTTCAAGTCCTCAGCATAAGGCTCGTACTTTTCAGTTGGGTCCCAAGTTGGTAACCAATCTGGATACTTGGCAACAGAATAGTCAGTGTCACTGAGAGTCAATAAACTCTTCTTATCCTGTGAATCACTTCTTGGTCTGAAACGAACTCCCGAGATGTCTGGTGTGATCTGGGCGAAAGCCTTTTGGCCAAAGTGGTCAATCTTGAGTGGAACACTTGTAGTAGTGGTGGTGGTAGTTGCTGCAACAGCCATTGTGTTAATAATAGAAACTTATCCACAAGAAAGCAAGTGTAAGTGGTAAGAAAATGCTGGAAACGTGCACCCCTTTATGCAGTGGAACAAACCGTTTGATGGCTGCCACACATGGTAGCCACACAAGCCACTAACGGTCAGCCACAGGAAGAAACATTAGGCAATTTGATCATCTTGAGGGGATATGTGTCCTGTGGCGATACAAATTGGCTCATAATGGACGAGTTGGGAGAGGAAACTCTTGGCTGCCAAATTGTGGCAAAAGAGCTCTTGGTGTACTGTCGTGGTTGTTGTCGGTAACTTTTCCTGTTGAATGAGCGCGCGATTATGCCGCGTGATAAGGGGAATTACGTCAGCTCTCAGGACGGGGCCTCAATTGCGGCTATCGAACCTTTTCCTATGCTGATCTGTACTTTGTTCTTTTGTTTACAGTTTACAAACACTGTTCAACGTCTTATGTATGATGGCTTCAATAGTGGCTGTGCTTCCCCCGTGAGGGTGGCTTGTTCAAAGTATGCACACAGAAGCAGATCAATGGTTACTATTTGTCTCCCTTATCCCGGGGTCTGGATTGCTAATTGTACTCGTCTAGAGAGTTGGTTTATTCCGTGACTAGGGACACTCACACGTGGAACATCTCGGGTACCCTCAGGACAGGCAGCCATGGGTTACTCTACACTCAAAAGCACCATAACTGCGCGTTTATCAATAGCCAATAGGGCTCCTGGTTAGGATACAAATCTGAAGTCTAGTCTCTTGTTTCCTAAATCCTTCGTGTTGTTAATGTAGTCCTTCTGTTCCTCTTCAGTTAAAGCGCTCCACTTCTTCTCTCTGTACTTGTTAATCCAGGCATAGTAGAAGTAAGCAAGAACACACAGAGCTGCACATCCAATGTTGATGGCAATCAAGTCTGTGTTACCTCTTTTGTAGAGAGGCTTATCATCATCACGGTATATGTTAGCAGAGATGATACCAGCAGCCTGTGCAAACATGTTCACCAACGCAGCACTGACAGCTCTTGAGCGAACCGAGTTGGAGTTAGTAGAACACCAAGAAATTGAAATAGGAGCAGATGGACATGCACCAAGAAGAAGTGTTAGCAGGGCATAGGTTGGCCAAACTTCTACTTGCGAACCAGGCCAATATCTCAACGGAATGAGGAAGGCTAAACACCAAAGAGTTGTGACAAAGACAGAGCCTGACCGGAAGTCAAAACGTTCACCAAGGTAAGTGACAATTGGAAGCTGAATAATTGTAAGGAAATTGTAAGGAATAGCAAGCAAGTTGGTATGGAAAGTGCTGAATCCAAGCTGACGCAAGGTAAGGGTCAAGTAAGTACTTGTTGGTGAATTTCTGAGATCTGACAGAAGACGGATGGCATAAATAGGAAGGAGGTAGATATCGGTAAATGAAACCCAGAGTTCCTTAAGTGAAACAGGCTGTCTGTTGTTCATATCACCCTTGGATGGGTCATCTCTCAAAACACGATTGACGACAATCTTCTCTTCACGATCAGTAAACCAACCTTTCTTTCTGAACCAAGTCTTTGTGGAAACTGCACTTCCAGGCATCAAGAAGAAACTCGCGATGCCTATAAGGAGAGTCGTAGAACCTTCAATAAGGAAGACCCATTGCCATCCATGAGGCAATGGTCCTGTCTTGATTTGGAGTAAGCCAGCACCAAGTAATGCACTCAAAACACTAGTCAACGGATTAGCGATGTAGAAGAAAGAAAGTCTGAGAGGAAGCTCTGCTGAAGTGTAAAAATAGGACATCCACAGACAAGCATCACAGATAAATCCACCTTGACAAAGACCAAGCAACGCTCTGCAAGTCAGATAACCATTTCTCTCAGTCATAGCAGCCTGCGAAAGAGAAACAATACTCCAAAGGCACAACTGGATAGGAATCCATCTCTCTGCACCAATCTTCTTAGAGATCAACTGCGATGGCAACTCGGCACTGAGGAAACAAATCAGGTTAATCATCTTACCCAAATTGAAGTCAGATGTTGTCATTCCCAAATCCTCAAGCAAAGTGTCACTTACAGCCTGAGAAATGTTGGCTCTGTTTAGTTGCAAAGCAGAAAACATAATATAAGCCCATAAAGTCACTCTCCAATCACACTTGCGGATCACCTTGCGCTCTTCTTCTTCATTCCAGCTGAAGTCTGGGTCAAAATGAGATAAGCATTCGTACTTGGAGGCCTCATAGAGCTTACGGTAATACTCAGCCTTGTGAGGGTCGTTGAAGATATGAGAACTGGAAGCTGATGATAAGGACTCCACGTCCTGAACTTCCTCGTAAGTCGAGTTCTTCTGGTCTTTCAAAGAAACCATGGTGGGCAGTGGTTATTAGTAACCACACCTAGGATTTCATTTCAAATCTTGGAAGGTAGATGTTGCCTTTATACCAATGAACACCAGACTGTATTGTAAGTATGGCTCGGGGTCTCTCTGATCTGTTCGCTTAAATGGTTATCTCTAGCCACGAATCGCCACTGCCAAGATCCTCATGTGCCACTGTTCGTCACTTCATGAGGCCTATATCGATATCCTGTGTCTCTCTATATACGGGATGTTAGAGTTCAGATACTGCAAAAGAAGTCTTGGACAGCCTTGACGGTATGAGTGTGGCGTTGAAGTAGTTCATCTCGAATGCCACAACAGCGGCGGGGCGTCGAAGAACTGCCCGATATCACCAAATTTAACACATTGGTAGCATTTCACGGGAAGCAGCTAATAATTGTTCGTGATGAGTGAAGATGCCGCCTTCTTGTTGTTTGGCTGGAGGAAAGGAGGCAGAAGGGGATCCCTCAGGGGCGTCGCATCTGGGTCTATTTGAGTGCTCCTACCAATTTAGCACATGACTCTAGACTTCCCGCCTATATCATGTGACTTCCCCGGAATTGTTGCTTATGGGCCTCACTGGGCCTCATTGCGGATAGGAGATTGCACAATTGACGCCACGCCATGAACACCAATAATGGGGCCACTTGCTCGAGAGTTTGAGCTTATAATTGATGAAGATGCTACCTTACTCCCTGATCTCTCATGATCTTTCATGATCCTTTTTAACACAAGACAGAAATCAGCACCATGACAACAGGTTCAGCAACTAAGAAGCAGAAGCTCAGAAACCACACCCGCTCTGAGCCACTCATCCTCAACTTCTTGATGTCCTTTTGCCCCGGTTCTCCACTCTCCAGGGAAATGGAGGAACCCAAGAGACGAGTCCGCCATTGGATCAAGCTCGGTCAATTGGCGAAATGTGGTAAGATCCATGCCATCTTCGTTGGAGATTCACTTGGTGTTCCAGGAGTTCAAGAGTCTCAAGGACTTGATGGCCCTTACAGCTTCAAGCCAGCCTCCAGATACGGTAACAACTTCCCAAAGAATGATCCAACGGCCTATTTCTCCTTAGTTGCTGCAGCTTCTAAGTACGTGTCTATGGGAATCACCTGTTCTACAATCACCGAGCATCCATACCATTTTGCTAGAAAAGTTGCCTCTTTGATCATCTATCTGGTGGTAGGTTTTGGCTGGAACGTTGTCACCACTGTCAATGCCTCTGCGGGCAGACAATTGACAGAGAGTAACAAGCACTTGGACAAAGAGGTGAGATATGAGAGAGCTGATAAATACCTCCAGGTGTTCTACGAATTGCTCTTGTCTTCATGGAGAGATGATGCTATGGTTTGGGATGTTGAAAACGGCATTGTTGCTGATCCAGGCAGAATCAGAGAGATCAACTACGAAGGCAATCACTACAAGTTACCAGGTCCCCAGATCACTGCTCCAACCGAGGGAAGAATCCCATTGATCATCCAGGCTGGCTCTTCAGAGAAAGGTACACTTCTTGGTGCCAAGCACGGTGAACTTATCTTTATTCATGCAGCTTTCCCTGCTGAGGCTAAGAAGCAGATTGAGAGAACAAGAAAACTTGCAAAGGAGAGATTTGGTAGAGATCTATCTCATTTGAAATTTGTCTGCTTTATCAGAGTTGTCCTTGGTAAAACCCATGAAGAAACACTTGCTAAAAGCTGAAGAGATTGAAGAATATCATAACGAGAAGGGTTCTTTGATTCAACTTCCATTTGATCTTTCTGTTTACGGATGGGAAGAATATCTCACCAGGGTTGACCATGAAGGTGTGAAGAACCTTGCTCTCGGTTTCACTCGCCAGCCATTCTACAAAGAGGGAGACATTTTCTCTCCTAAGTACGTTGGACGCAACCAATGGCGTGATGGGTACTATATCGGTACTCCAGAGGAGGTCGCTGACAAGATTGAAGACTTTCTTGAAGAATCTGGTGTTGATGGTTTCAACTTTAGTAACATTGTGCTTCCAGAAACCTTTGCTGATATATTCCTGAGATGCAAAAGAGAGGTTTGGCTCAGAAAGACTATGCCGTTGACGGTGGATCATTCAGAGAACAGGTTTACAGGCAGAAAGGTCAGAAGTTTGTCCCAGAGGACCACTATGCACATGGCTGGAGATGGAAGGCTGGTGAGTCACAAGAAAAGTTTGAAAAGAGAATGGAAAGTTTGAAGGAGCTCCGTGAGAAGCATAAGATTACTTCTGAGTCTACTTTTGAGTGATTTCTTGGGTCTTACAAGTACTGGCTCCGAGGATGGTGCTGATTATTTGTGTCGAAGGACATTGCTAACCTGTTAGCAAATGATCATGACATCATCTGTGTACTCTGTGATTTGTTATAGTACAAAGTAATTGTTCTGTTTAAAAGTCTCTGTAAGTTTTCTCTTAGTATATCTCTCGGTTTGTCTTTCAAGGGCGTCCAACATGGCCAATTGCATGATCTCTCTCATTTGAAGAACAGCACCTCGCCATGCGATAGACCGAAGCCTCCAGAGAATATACAATAACCTACGGCAAGTATTAAATCTAAGAACTGTTCATATATAAGAAATAAATCATTTAGTACACAAATCTGAAGTCCAGTCTCTTGTTCCCCACGTCTGTCGAGTTGTCAATGTAGTCCTTCTGCTCCTCCGGTGTCAAGCTGCTCCACTTTTGATCTCTCTGCTTGTTTCTCCAAACATAGTAGAAGTAAGCCAATACACAGGAACCCAAACAAGCGAAGTTGATTCCAATAAGATCTACATTACCTCTTTTGTAGAGAGGTTTATCATCATCGCGGTAAATGTTAGCAGAGATGATACCAGCAGCTTGAGAGAACATGTTCACCAATGCGGCACTGACAGCTCTTGAACGAACAGAGTTGGAGTTAGAAGAACACCAAGATATTGTAACAGGCCAGGAAGGACAGTAACCAAGAAGTAGAGTGAGGAGGGCATAAGTTGGCCAAACCTGGACTTGAGAGCCTGGCCAATACCTCAAGGGAATCAGGAAGGTTAAACACCAAATTGTTGTAAGGATGATAGAGCCTGAACGGAAATTGTAACGCTCAGCAAGGTACCCCACAATTGGAAGCTGAATGATATTCAAGACATTGTAAGGAATAGCAAGTAAGTTGGTGTTGAACGTACTGAAACCAAGTTGACGAAGTGTAAGCGTCAAATAGGTACTTGTTGGTGCGTTTCTGATATCAGCAAAGAGACGGATGATGTAAACTGGTAGAATATCAATATCTGTGAAAGAAATCCAAAGTTCCTTGAGTGTAACCGGTTGTCTATTGTTCATATCACCCTTGGATGGGTCATCTCTCAAAACACGATTGACGACAATCTTCTCCTCACGTTCAGTGAACCAGCCCTTCTTTCTAAACCAAGTCTTAGTGGAAACTGCACTGGCCGGCATCAAGAAGAAGCTTGCAAGACCAACGGCAAGAGTCATGGCACCTTCAATAAGGAAGACCCACTGCCATCCATGAGGCAATGGTCCTGTCTTGACCTGAAGCAAACCTGCACCGAGCAAGGAACTCAAAATGTTTGTCAATGGGTTAGCGATGTAGAATAGGGAAAGTCTCAAAGGCAACTCAGCTGAAGTGTAGAAATAAGACATCCAGAGGCAAGTATCACAGATGAATCCGCCTTGGAAAAGGCCAATCAGGGCTCTGCAAGTCAAATAACCTCCTCTTTCAGTTACACCAACCTGGGCAAGAGAAGCAACACTCCATAGGCACAACTGGATTGGGATCCATCTTTCGGCACCAATCTTCTTGGAGATCAATTGAGAAGGTAACTCAGAAATCAAGAAACAGATCAAGTTAATGGTCTTACCCAAATTGTAATCCGATGTGGTTAATCCAAGATCGTCAAGTAAAGTACCACTGACGGCCTGTGTAAGGTTGGATCTGTCAAAGTCCAAAGCAGTGAACATAATGTAAGCCCAGAAAGTCACTCTCCAATCACACTTCCACACAACCTTGCGCTCCTCCTTCTCTGTCCATGTGAACTCTGGATCAAAATGAGAAAGACACTCATATTTAGACGATTCGTAGAGCTTACGATAATATTCGGCCTTATGAGGATCCTTGAAAACGTGATCGCTGTCAGTTGAAGATAAGGACTCCAGGTCCTGAACATCCTCCTGGGCTGAGTTCTTGTGGTCTAGAGAAGCCATAGTTTGGTGATGAGCGCTTGTCTATGAAGCTTCTTTGTATCTAAAATGAGGTGATGCATGGTGGGTTTTATACTTCTCGAAGGGCTTAAGGAAGGTCTGATCTTCATAACTATGGCTCAAGCCTCAGATGTCCTCCTCGCTCTAGAACCGGTTGTCACCGACCTTGCTAAAAATCGCCTTCTCTAGCCACAATGCACCACGTTCTGAGATGAGCCTATGCCACGGTTCGTAATCGAAATCAAGCGTATTTCCCCACATACGGAAGCTCGAAGGCTCAGGATCTCGGGGATTCCATTAATCCTGTTGCACGCCGGTGTGGCGTTGATGAAGTTCATGCCTAGTGCCACAATAACGACGTGGGGCTCGATCAGGGAAATAATTCCGGAGACAATGCGTAAGACAGCAACCAATGGTCCAGATTTTTACATCAATAAACAAACATAAAAGCAGGGTCTACGCTTAATACTAGTGTTCAAACCTTAACTGTAGTCATGTGTCAGATCCTTAATGGCCAAGAGTCCAAGAAATGTGCTTGGACTAGCCAAGAGCCAGATCACGGGGAACAAGGTCGGAAAAGAAAAGACTTGGCAGCATAAAATGAGCAGATTGCTGACACAGATTCCCCTTGTAAGAGAACCGGCGGGAAAGTCAACCGCCTTGGGCCTCTGTCTGTGGTGGCATGTGGTCCAGTATCAGATCTGCATGCCACTTGCCTCTTTTGTATAATCTACCGGCGGGAAGCTTGGGGTGATTACGAGAAGTACAGGAACCTTGGAGCTCAAACGATAAGGATAGTGGTTTCGACGTTTGGTGGAAAATCTGATGTCCCTTAGACTATGTAGTAGAAGAGAAGATGATGATCACTCGCGGATTCTCTTGTATCCGATGTTAGCAGCCTCAACTGTGGACTGTGGCGTATGTGTGGTGTGTGGCCCACCTGAAGTGCTCCAGGGCTCCAGGGTCCATTCCAGGTACCGACTTCCACGGAAAAATTGGAGGTTTCCGGTGATTCAATTTCTTTTCTTTTTCCATGGTAAGCACATATGTTTAAGTATCATAACTTGTTGTCTGCTGTAGTACTAAAGCTTGTTCCAGAGTGAGGTTCCCCCGCGAATAGGGCACAGACGCTGGGGAGAGTATTTACTGAGATTACTTGTTGTATATCGCTTGCCTTGGCCTCCTGTGTACCGGTGGTCCGGGAAATAAGGACTGGGTAGGTGCCGTATGCCGCCATGCCGGTCATCGGCTAGGGAGGCACATATGAGCTCTTTGAGCGGCCACCGAGGGGAACAGCCAATATCCTAAATAGCATGGCTATAAATCTAGAGTAAGACCGCGGACTCATTTGACCTCTAATTTACAAACGAGATAATAGCACATAATATGTGATGTCTTGATCCTGAATAACGAATTCTGGCTTCTGGCTTCCGGGATCTTAAATTATGGTTTTATTAAAGCTCAAAGCATGGTCTTTTTGTGAACTGTTGGGCTTATCATCCTGCAAACCTTGTCAGCATCCCCTCCTCCTCTCTCTACCTCTTGTTGATATACTACACCCTAACAAGCGAAAACAACATTTAAAGTCGATGTTTTATTCAAATCCCTAATAAACACGAGTTGTGTTGCTCGAGAGTACTTTGTTTATGAATCAATGGAGTGCATGGGGGCGCAAGACCAAGAGCAGAAGCTTAGAAAAGCAAAATGGCAGCACAGAAGATCGTATAAGCGGAAGCCATGGCTCTAACAGCATCTCCCTCATAAGTAGAGACAGCAGCAGATGTGGATGACTGTGCGGAAGTATAAGAGGTAGAAGTAAGAACTGTGGAGGTGACTTTTTTGGTAACAGCTGTGGCACTGGACTCTGTGTATACTCTAGTGTCTCCAGAGTATGTGGTAATAGTCTTACTGGAGGAGGTTTCCTGATAAGATTTGTCTTTTGAAGAAGTAGCAGCTTTCTTAGACATACTAGAAGAAGTGCTGGCCTCTGTTGACGACTTAGCTGTCTTTGACGTTGAAGCGCCAGACGAAGTAGAGGCCTTGGTAGAAGAAGGAACAGATGATGTGGATTCTTTTGCAGAAGAGCTCAATAGGCAATGAGTAGTGTACTCTGTGATAATTCCAGACTTAGTAGTCGTAATAGCAGTAACACCAGTCGTCACTTCTCCAGCAGAGCAGGAGTTGTTAGAGCAAGACGTGACGGTAATGACCGTCGTAGGCTGATTTGACTTCGTGACAGTAGAAGTAGAGGCAATACCAGAACTGAGGCCAGTTAGAGACCTAGAAGAGACTTCAACAGAGGTTACTGAGTAATCAACATAAGAAGAAATGGCAGAAGTAGAAGAACTGGAGAAGGGAACGTCTTCAGTGATAGTAGAGCTTAATCTGTATGAATTTGTGGCTCTCTTAACCAGCTTACCATTAGCTGTAGTCATAGTAATATCAGCATCCGCCGTCCAAGCGTTTCCACTTGTAATCTCTGCATCAATTATAACAACAAAGTCTTCAGAAGTGTCAATACTCTCATCCAATTCAACTGTAATAGAGTCGTCTAATACAGTTATTGTTGCATCAGTAGAAGTTCCACCGACCAAAGCTGTAGCAGCAGAATATGTGAAGCCTGGGTTGGTGCCCTCACGAGAGAAGCTGATCACAACAGATGACCATGGACCTAAAGATCCTGGGAAAGTGAGAATCCAAGTTGGTGCACCATCATTGTAAGAACCTGTGAATGTAGGTGATGAAGTGGAAGATGACACTGGTAATGTGCTTGATGTTGAAATAGTTTGAGAACTTTGAGTTAATGAGGTACTGGATCCATTTGATAGGCCCGAAGAGCTAGACATGGCATATCCGGATGAACTCTCGGAGCTCTCCAAGGAGGATGACTTACGCGTACTGCTGCTAGAAGTAGAAACCGGAGTATAAGCAGATCCACTGGAAGTAAAGTCTAGTAAGGAAAAAGAAGAGAAGGAAGAGAATGAAGAAGGTCTACTGGAAGTAGAATCTTGTAAGGAAGAAGAAGAGGAAGAGGATGAGGATGAGGATGAGGATGAGGATGAGGATGAGGATGAGGATGAGGATGAGGATAAGGATAAGGATGAAGTTGGGGAAAAGTCAGGAACAACGTTACCATCATCATCAACTGGAATAATATCAACTTCAATAGTGGTAGAACGACCAGCAGCTGCATCGATAGAGCCCAAAACCCAGATCCCATCAGTTCCGCTTGGAACAGCGTGGAAGTCAGAACTGTACAACTTGAGAAGACCGTCTTCGATGGTCCAGTTGTATGTGTACGCAAAGGCGGTAGACAATGCCTCAGTGGACAAATAGTTCCTACCAATACCCATAGTGTATTCACCATTAACAAGCATTGAACCGTCATCCTGGATCTGGCCAGTCATGGTCTCAGAAGAGCTGGCAACCTTGATAGTGTAATCTTCACCGACATAGACAGAGAACCCATTAACATCTGTACCGGAAGCAGAGAGCTTCCATGTAAATGTTTCTGAGGCAGCGAAAATTACTTTGAGAAGGTAAAAAAGGAGGAACAAACAAATGGAATTGATCGATGCCATGTTAATCTGGTAAATCTAGAAATTTCCTGTACCAAGGCAAGATCTGATAACCTTCAGGGTCTCAAGGGATCCTCTTTATACCGAGCTCCTGGTTTCAAAGGTGCGAGCATATTTTACCCCTTTGTATATGAGTCCCACCATCCAAATGTTCATAACTGTTTACTGGAAGGAAAGTAATACTGTACGGCCTTCAACAAAGAATTCTTGTATGCAGGATACTCCCCAGATGTCCGAAAACGGTGGAGTTTATTTTGCTCAGCTACCCCAACTTGGACTTTAATAACGCAAAAACTAAGGTTGTCCGGCATATTCCCACATTAATAAGCAGTCCGGATACTCGAAAAGACAATTTGGCTAGGAAATCTTGCATTTCGTATGGTATATCCAGCCTTTGTTGTGTTGCAGTGTGATCCCATAACATGCGTGGTAGCCTTAATTTGCGCATTCCAGGATCCCAGGGATTCCATTGGCTATACAAATCCCTCTTTTCTTTGCTTAAATCTGATAGATAGTCTATTACATTAGAAATAGAGGTTCTCCAACTACTTTCAAGAGACAATTTGGGTTCTGTTGATCAAGTAACTATGAGCAGTTTTCAGTTGGGTGTACCTTAAGCACGAGGGGGTTGAGGCGACCTACACAACATTTTATCCAGATCAAAAGCTGACCTGTTGAGTTTGCTGTTTTAACACGTTTCTAAACCACAGATTGATTACAGTACATCTATAGGACATGGTTTCATAAAAGTAATACTGATCGTGGTTGAATTGCCTATAATGTTTCGCTGAGGCATCAAACACTTCAAACACAAACCCATGCACTGTTATGCAAGCCAACGTTAACAGTAATAGCCTACAACAATCGAGTTGTTTCAATGTTTTAGATCATATTAAAGCGTGTCGTATACAAAGTTACCAGAACTCTGAAATTTTGAAAAGTTTTTTTGACAAATTGTTCATCTGTTACCTTCGTAAAGGTCCTCCTCGTTCTCAACTGGCTCCTCGGCCATTGGGGTGATTCTGTAGCAGTGTCTAGCAGCACTGCTTTCCCAGTCAAAAGTAGCAGCATGCAAAACTCTTCTGTTGTCCCAGACAACGACAGTGTTTGGCTCGTAGGAAGCACGGATCTGTAGGTCGTGGGAGTGGTTCACATGGTCAAATAGTAACTTCAATATAGCATCACTCTCCTCTTTCTTCAATCCATCAATCTCCTCAACGAAGTTTGGAGTGAACAAGGACTTCTGCTTGGTGACTGGGTGGATACGAACCAACGGATGCAGGTTAGTTGATGGTGGACGTCTCTCAATGCCTCCGTTGTCACGGGAGTTTGCAGCTTGTCTCTCTGATGAGTGAATAGTCTTAAGACCTTTAATAATCTCCTTGAACTTTGGGGAAAGACGGTTATAAGCCTCAACAGTATCAGCAAAAATCGTATCACCTCCAGTCTCCGGGCCATCCAGGATGGCAAAGAATGTAGTCCCAGGTGT
Organism: Petasospora easanensis; assembly: GCA_030580135.1. Taxonomy (NCBI): domain Eukaryota; kingdom Fungi; phylum Ascomycota; class Saccharomycetes; order Phaffomycetales; family Wickerhamomycetaceae; genus Petasospora; species Petasospora easanensis. The sequence goes on along the minus strand of JAKTSI010000016.1, from coordinate 8,998 downwards.
GTACTTCTCATAAGTCACATCACTGTGCCAGCCTCTGAATGACAACTGTTTACCGAAAATTCTCTTGTACTCCTCAGGGTCCTTACGGCGATAAACGATGTGGAACTCAGAATATCCCTTTGGTGCACCAGAAGAAGGGTGAGTATGCAATGGACCAAAGTGAGCACCAAACTGCTTGTTGAACTCAAGTCCCTTGTCCTTCAAGTCCTGATCTCTGAAGACAACGACACCACGCTGGGCAACATAGAGAGCCAAATCATCCTTAGCAGCTGGAGATAACTGAGACAGTTGAATACCACGGACCTCAGAACCAAGCTTAGGAGAGAGCTTCTTAATAGTAACTCCTTCAGCATCCTTTGGGAACAAGTTCTTAAAGTTCTTGTCAGCAAAGTGACCTCTGTCAACAATTTTGGCGTTCAAGTCAGGGGCATAAGGTTCATACTTCTCCTTTGGATCCCAGGTTGGCAACCATTCTGGATACTTTGCACCAGCAATATCTTCCTTGCTGACAGTCAACACACCGTCTTTGTCAACCCCATCAGTGCTGCCTCTGAAATGGTTTCCTGAAGAGTTTGTGCTCTGAGAGAAAGCCTTTGAGGCGAAGAGATCAATTTTGAGAGCTGGTGCAGCTGTAGTGGTGGTTGTAGTTTGAACAGCCATGGTTTTTCAACAGTGGAGAATAGTTCACGTACTTTCTGAGGTGAATGAAGCGGGAAGTCGGGGGAAGTGTGGCCCGTTTTAAGAGCTTTGGGTAAAAGGTCCGATCCGTGCCACAACGCCCCAGCCACAGGTGTAAATGCGTAAATGCAAAAGATTTTTAGTCATCTTTCCTTGGATGCATAATCGGTGTCAATCAAGAATCAGCTCATTTCGGATGTGCTGGGAGATCCAGGGCTGATGATTGTGGCTATTGCTTTCTTTCGTGGCTCCGTGGTGTCGTAATCTGTGTTGATGTCGGCAAGTTTTCCGCAATGCGCGGGAACTCCGACTCCGGGCCCCGGTCTCTCCTTCCCTCGGCAGCTTGGGTAGACCTGTCGCCTTACGTCCCATTTTTTCTCGGTCATTGCAGTTTCTTTCCACTCTTCGTGATCTGAGCCACAAACCCGACAGTTTCTTCCTCCAAAACTTTGAAAACTTGGTTGAGGCCCATGCCGGATATCCTGATATCTCCGACCTAAGTGATCGCGCTGCGAATATGATGGGACTCTAGTCCGGCAAGCTGAAAACACAATCATCCTATTCAACTTGGTTGACTTCTGGCCTTATGTTAAATATCAAAACTACCTTTTTGGATTGCTTTCCAGTATGCTACACGTTCGGTTGGTAATAAGCAGCTTCAGATCATCGACCCAAGATGCTGCCATTTATACGATCCTGCCTCTTTTACGGGATACTGCCCATGCAGGCATAATTAGATGAACTAGCTGTACATATATCAATGGCCCCCCTTAACCTGTCAAGTCCCCCTGTTGTACGTCGCTATGACTTCGGAAACATTTAATAGTTCATTGGACATTTTCTTCAACAGCATATCATGAACTCCAAGGGTCTCCCTCGCTCAACAGCTCTATCAGGGAGATGTTGCTAATTTAAGCATTACTTTCTATCGCGTGTTGAAACACTGATCAAAGATGGTTATATAGAGAGATTTTTGTGTATTAGATATACCTCCAATATTTGGATTGTATCACAATCGACTTGACGATTGGGTTGAAGAGTCGATGCAAAAGCAATACAAGGGAACTGTTACGAGTACGAAGCTGAAGATAAGTACTTGTTGGTACCTGAGCTTGAACTGATTTCATCTCTCGTGGTCTTATTAGTTTGGAAACTGGACTGGATATGCTTTGAGGGTGAATGGCTGGAAGGCTGCAAAAAGTGAAGTTGGTGATGTGTACTTAGTTCTTGTTCAGATAATCCAATGGAAAGCTGATTGGTTCATTGAATACAAGGATATGAAATGATATTCTCTGGATGTTGATGATTAGGAAATCTTGTAGCTGTAGATTTGGTAGATCAGAACAAAACTCAAGAGCGAAGAGATCTCTCAAGATAAAGGTCCTCTGCGGGCCATCTGGCCCAACAATCCCTTTTAATATCTCAGCATCACTTCGAGTCTTGTTTTCATTCCAGTGTGTGTTTTCCAATCAATCAATGATGTGAGACTTCTTGTAGGTCTTGGAGTAGACCATTATATCAACGATGGGAAGATTCCCTCGACTTGTGAGCTTCAATCAATGGGGACACAAGTTTGTCACGCACAAACTCTTGAATCGGTATGTTCTTTCATTTTCTTCTTCAATTGGAGTATCTGTGTCATCCCATGTAATTTCGGTGATCACATTTTGTAGTTAATGTGCTTCTGGTGGGCATTTCTGCGAGACCTTCTTCTTAAACGAAGAAGAGACAAGTCACTCTGTCACCGGAGATCCTTTCATATTCAGTCTCATTAACTCCATGTTTTCATATCCAGTATCAACTTCTCCTTAATATCTGACTGTGTATGTGTTCATAATTCGTAGTTGTTCGTAATAACCGGTGGGCATGGATGAAAGCAACTGGTGCAAGTGGCTGTCAGACTTCGAGGCTTCATCGATAGAGAGCGAAATGACTTGGACTTTAAACTGATTGAAGGTTGTTTAAACTCCATAGTTCTCCTCTATGGTGATCTGAAAGGTTCAAAATCTGAGGGTTTATGTTGGCATCGGTGGTGTGCTTTGGTGATCTGTGTGATGGAGTCTCTTCTTGATAGGCCCAAACTTGGCTTCAGCTTACTTTAACTATCCTGTTAAGTAAGATGCAATACAATTAACCCTTGTCACACAATGTCAATCTTAGATGAAAGAGAATTCCTTCGGCGCTGTAGGTTGTTGCAGGCTGTTGTGATGGCTCAAGAATCTCAAGAGTGTCCTTTTTGATGCTTGTCATATGGCTCGTAAAAGTCTTCAGGAAGCTCTAACCCGTTCATACGTGGCACTCCACATAAAACAATTTGCTATAAAGTCAAGCTGTTGTAAAAGAGAGCGTTGTGGGTGATAATTGTGATGTTGTTGGTGGTTGGAAGAAGGAAAGGAGCTTATCAACGCTGCCTTTTTTTTAGAAGTGCGACCCCAGGATTTCAGGGTCCCCATCTCTTGAGCAACCAGGGACGCTTAAGGTTCTTCTTTTGTGCTCATGCTACGTCAATCTTGTCTCAAATGTGTTTATATCTTGTTAATATCCTTACTTTGTTCAATCGGTTAAGGATCCTCCCAGGAGTTCAGTACCCGTAACTAAAGGTCTTGTGCCCCATCTGGTGCTACAAATCCTTTTGAAAGGTGAATCCCTCTTGAGAAAATATGCTCCTTACGCAGTGCATGAGAAGGTCGCTAATCTGGAGCAAGTTGTGACTTCAAACCAAATGCTGTGTATGTCCCTGGTGTTATCATGTATGGAGTTTTTCAAAGATGAAGCAAGGTAGGCTCAATCACTGGTACAATCATCAGGAAGCAGTCGTGCACCAGATCTGAGGCTCGTATTTACCGGATTTATCTCATCAATTGAAGTGTCCTCGTTATGCAATGGCTTTGTTGGAATCCTCTCATGCCGTTAAGATGCTTCTGGTGTGGGCTTCCATGCGAGGCCTCCTTCTTAAACGATGTCGAGACAAGCCTGTCATACTTGTACATTCAGAGCCATTAACTCCCTAGTATAGTCTTATTCATCACCCACTTCTCCATATTCTCTGATTGTGGATGAGTTCATGACTCGTTGCTGTTGATGAGGAATGATGCGATGAAAACTCGTACAAGTGGTGATCAGACTCTCAGAGAGACATTGTCAATCGAAAGCAAAACAGTTTAGACTTGCAGCTTGTTGGAAACTTTGAATATGCCATATTTCTCCTGTGTAAGTGTAGCAAAAACTCAAGGTCAGTAAGTTGATGTTGTGTTGGCACCGATGCTGTTCTCTGCTGATCTGTGTGATGGAGCCTGTTCTTGATAGGTCCAAGCTTGGCTTCAGCTTATTTTAACAATCCTGTTAAGTAAGAGACAATACAGTTAGCCCTTTCTTCACAATGACAATTGTAATATAATGAGAATTCATTTGTTGTTGTAGGCTGTTGTGATGGCTCAAGTGTGTGTCTGGCGAGTGCTCTTTTTGATGCTTGCCATACCATAAGGCCATATGGCTCATAAATGTCTTCAACAGGCTCTCAAAATGTCCAGATATGTCCTCTAGGACACATAGATGTATTATCAAGTGAATCTGTAGTGCATGAGGGTGTTGTGGATGAAAATGGTGATGATGTTGGTTGTTGGAAGAAGGTCAGGAGCTTATCCACGCTGGCTTTTTTTTTCTGAAGTGCGACACCAGGCTCTCAGCCTCCACATCTCTTGACCAACCAGCGGCGTTTTAGGTTACTCTATTGTGTTTATACTACGTCAGTATTGTCTTAAATGTGTTTATAATACACTAGTGTCCTTACTTTGGTGAATCAGTATACAATGTTGATGATCTCCCTAGTAGTTCAGGATCGGCAAAGGGAATGCAAGGCAAATATACCCTCTAGTTGGAGATGTGGAACGCCCATGACAAACTTTAGGGGCCTCTATAGGTTCTAGAACTTGATCAGACTCATTCTAGAATGGTGTACCAAGGCTTGTGTTTTATATCGTCTCGCTTATATCACCGTATCCATGCTCTGCCTGGGCCGCGGGTTGATCTGCCTGGGAAGAAAGTGAACATCCCTATGTAAAAAAGTGAACATCTCTATCCAGCTCTCTGACTTTGGTCATCTACACACTGAGACTCGCATTGAAGAACTTTTAGACGGATTCAAGTCTATTTGGAAAGTCCTGAGTCCTGGTCTTCTAACATCAGGGAGTGGCGTGGAATCCTCAGTATTGAAGACCCCTAGTGCTCTGCCTAACTTAGAATCCCCAAAGCAGGGAACTCGCCATCCACACCAATCAGTTGGAGATGTGGAACGCCCATGACAGACTTCAGGGGCCGCTATAGGTTCTTGGACTTGATCTGACTTATTGTTGAATCTAGGTTGCTTTACCAAGATTTGTGTTGTATATCACTAGTGCTATGGGTCTTTGAAGATTAAAGAAGGTCTCTGAAATGCCTCATGTTTGATGGAGTATTGTACAGGCATGAGAGTAGGTTAATTCATAATACCACTTGGAGTAAATACTAGTGCCAATGAATAATAAGAAAGAGTAAACCATATGTAACTGGTAAGGGTTAAAGTCTTGCCCTTGCCCAAATCCGAGAGCACCTCTCACCCCCTTTGTCAGATCGCGCTGACCCAACCAAAAGTTAGTAAGAGGCAATAGTCGCAGCACCTCACCACCTTACGCTTAGGACGTCAGTATAATTTTCATGTGTTCTTCAGTATAACAGATATCCTGGGTTTGTAGTTATTGGAAATAAAATGAGCGGCCAAGTGATAAGAATTACCGGATAAATCAGACACTTCCCATGCGGTGAGCGCGACTCTAAGGTGTTGTAGGGGAGGGCATCATCGTCTAGTAGGGTGAAGACCAGATCAGCACCTCACCACCTTACGTTTAGCACTTCAGTATAATTTTCATGTGTTCTTCAGTATATCAGATATTTTGAGTTCTAGTTATTGGAAATAAAATGAGCGGGCAAGTGGCAAGAATTACCGGATAACTTAGGTCACGGCCTTGACACGCTGTTTTTCATCATGTCCGTAGCACAACATAATGCATCACATAAACCACTCAATCTTACAGTGAAGAATGGCACGCCCAGCCCCAGGAAGACCACCCAAATATTACAAGCGTGTTGGAAGACCCCCAGTATATCGAGCCAAAGTCAAGGAGCGCCAACTGTGCCCGCTTTGCAACAGGATGCTGAAAGCGCTCAAGAAGCATTTGGCTTACAAGCATGACATCAAGGGATCTGTACTGTCAAATGGAGAGTTTCTTGAAATGATTATTGACAAGTTCTCTGATGAAATGAAGATTGATACCAAAACATCCCTAAGAAGGGACTCCACTGGTTTTGGTCAAGTATCTTGTGAGCTTGTGAAGACAGCTCTTCTTCCGCCAATTCTAGAGAGTAAAGCCACTTATTTCCTCGACGTGGGTTGTGGTTTGGGTAATGTCAATGCCATGGTAGCATCAAAAGCTACACATCTGAAGAGAAATATTGGCATTGAGTTAATGGATTATTCAAAAACAGCCTACACGCTAAAGAACTTCATCCTGGATAGTTCCATGCTGGAGGATATACAGTACGATCTCCACTACAACGAAGATTTTACATCATCTGATGTACTTTCCAAGTTAGTGGAAGACTCAACAGCTCAAAAGTCGGAGATTTGGGTCTGCTGGTGCTTCAATATATTATTTGATGAAGAGTCGAACCGCGCTCTTGGAAACCTTTTCATGGATCTCCCATTGGGGTCCCTGATGATTACAACCACGCCACTGGGCGAGTCACATCCTGGGATCCCATTGGCCAAGCATTCAAGGAAGCCACAGGAAAGGTACGAAAGAGATGGGCAAATGGTACAAGTAGTCCGCTCCTGCGAAGCTCCGTTCAGGTACCATCCGGCTGGAAGTGCAGTAAATTTATACTATCATACGCGCAGATGATATGACACATAACGCGTAAATATAACTGACTGTATATTATATTGTAGGTCGTAATGGAAAATATAAGTTGAATGATGATGTGCGAGTGCTATGGGTCTTTGGAGATGAAAGAAGGTCTCTGAAATGCCTCATGTTTGATGGAGTATTGTACTAGCATGTACTAACAGGAGTGGAGATTAATTCATAGACCCACTTGGAGTAAATACTGCCAATGAATAATATGAAGGAGTAAACCATATGTAGCAGGTTCAAAGTCTTGCCATTGCCCAAATCCCCTCTGATTCGTTTTGTTCCGAACCCAAATGTACCTTTCCGTACTGGGATCAGTTGTAGCAAGACACGATCATATGGTGTGGAAGGCCTCTTGATAGCAGTGTCTCGTCCTCGTACAAATACGAATTCGAAACCAAGTGTAATAATGATAATGTGTTGTACAAATGGGTTCCGAAGATTCTGTGAGTGTGCGGAATGTGCTAATCCGGTTCCAGCGTCACGTGGGATCACATGTAATAGCCTCGGATTATACCAAGTCCGAACACAACACAAAGTGGTATGCGCACTCCAAGCGGGTGCGCGTTTGAAAATTGAGCTCAACATTCCCCCCTTCTTCCCCCTCATAACATGAATCAGCCAACCCAGCCAGATTAATTAATGCGACTAATTTCAATGTTTATTTGACTTGCAACAGTGAGCAGCCAATTGCCTACTGGATGGCTTGACTTCTCAGACTCAGTTGATGTCCTTCAGTGGTATGTTGGTCGCTTCTATCTCTGCTGAATTCCAGGAGACTGGTACCAACATGACCTTCACTTGGGCAAGTCAGACCACCAGTGGTACGTTCTACTTTACCATGATCATGACTGACAGTGGAAAGAACGCTGTTACTTCTCCAGGCCCATATGAGTTCAAGGCTACTACTTCTGAACAGAAGTTCAGCTCTTCTGTTGAGTTCACTGCTGAGCCAGACTACGCTCCATACAAGCACTCTTGGTATGACCAGGAGAACGACATCATCAACTGGGTCATTGACGTTTCAGGTTCCATTGGTGCTTGGGATTCTGTTACATTGTCATCTGTTGTTTCTTACTACTACTCCTATGACTGCTCTTCTACTACTGTGCAGATTGGTTCCAACTTGGATGAGTGGAGAAACGCCACCTCTTTCACTGATACTACTCTCTCCACCCAGACTTGTGCTACTCGTTCCAACACTTATGTTTACAACCAGACTATTGAGGAAGATGAAGTCCTGAGAATCCACATGTTTGGTGCCAGACAGTCGTTCATCTACATCTTTGAGAACTCCATGACCATTGATATTGTATTGAACGGTGAGACCTACTCTTGGACTATTGATGGCACTATCACATCGTACATGACCTACGAGACACAAGTGATGGGTTTGACTGTTCCAAACTGTGATGCTTGTTGTATCGTCTGTAGCACCTGAGAAGTCTTCTACCACCTCTGTTGAGTCATCAGTCGCTTCTGCTCCACTTGAATCGATCGTTGGCAACTCTTGCACATGTCCAGAGATCAGCCGGCTCTAGGTGCATTGCTTAGTTAATTATTATACAAGTAGTGATGGACCAATATCTTCGTGTCGAAGTCTTTAATCTTTGGCTGAGAGGGGGTCTCCGAATAACTTTTTGGGCAGCCATCGCGAAGGGCCTGGGTGCCGGCGCGTCTCGGGTTGGTGTGCGTGTGCGGGCATTTTTTTCCATGTCTATTGGTCTCTAAAGAACCGTCTTCTGCCATACGGGTCTCTGCTGGGCGTCTTGTGTGGTGTGTTGTGTAGAGTAGAGGATGCTGGCGCTTGGAGTTTAGTACGCGTTTGGGAGGCGTTGGAGGAGAAGCGCGAGAGTTTTAGACGCGTTGGAGAAGCGCGTCGAGAGAGGCTCCAGAAGCTCCAGTTCACACACTTAAACAGCTCACCATTCAGCTCACAGGAGTCCCAGAACACTCAGACCACGCTTAAAAGTCGCAATTACTAGGTAAAGCTTTGGGGCTCAAAGGGCCCTCTCTGTTGAATAACCCCTGTTCCTGGGCTTCAAACTTTGATCTAAGGGTACTATAGACGTCTCTGCCCTCTCTGTTGAATAACCTCTGTTCCTAGTATGGGCTTCAAACTTTGATCTAAGGGCACTTTAGACGTCTCGGAGGCATTTATGATCTTTCCTGGTAAAGCCAAATTGGTCCATTGAAAGCATGGCATGTGTTGTACAGAATCGGCCAGCGTTTACTATGGCTCTTCTAGTGCGCGGCCCGAGAACATCACTCTGGCGATCCGGGAAACCTTGGGATCCTGGCCCATAATGCACACAGACGTCCCCTTATACTACGCTCATAAGATTGGCAATTTGAACTTCATTGTGGTGTATGAA